>RDPX01000127.1:1986229-2032939 GCA_003991215.1 Morbakka virulenta
AAATTGAAGACTCGAATTTTGTCATTAGAAACAAAATTTGCCATTATATCATAATTTTATCCTTTAAAAAAAAATAATTCAAAATCAAATACTTCCCCCCCCCCCACCATTTCTCGTTGCAAAAATTATTAAAATTAAACTAAAAACTTGCGATAAGCACAAGGTTATTGATACTTTATCAAGATTAGCAGGTTAAATTTTTTTTTAAATTGTTAAAATTATGCCACAAAATCTAATCTAGTTGGAAGAATTAAAAATTATTCTGAAATTGAATTTTATTTTTAAGATAGGCTTCATAGGTGAGAACTCATCGATTATTTCTCAAAATCTATTTTTATTTCCTAATATTTTACATGAACCCCCAGAGCTCACTAATTTTCTCTTATAGGATTTCCAAGGATGCTGTTTGGTGGGACAGTCTCTTTTTAATGACCAGCAGTAATCAGCCCTCACGTGGATGTCCCATCTGCCTTGATAGCTCTCTTCCATCACTTTTATACCTTGATGAAAGCGTTTACCTTGTTCTTCGCATAGGGCACCAAGATTATCAGGAAAATCATCCAGGCGGCTGTGCAAGTAGTGAATTTTGATGCTTATGTGGCATCCTAAAATTTGGAAGCTCTCTGACAATTCGTTAACAATATAAGTGTAGTTGGGGCTTTTAGTGTTACCTAGAAAGTTTTTAATTACATCTACGAAAGCCAACCAGCCCCCTAATTCAATTTCTGACATTGTGGTAATAAAGTGGTTATCCCTCACCAACTTTCGAATTTGGGACCCATCAAATATACCCGCTTTAATTTGTTAATAACTCAGACCCGGGAAACTTTTACAAATGTAGTCAAACCTATTGCCTTCTCTATTCAATGCTTTGAAACTGCTTCATAAGCCCAAGTTTGAAATGCAAAGGGGGAAAATTAATTTTATTCCTGTTGACCAACGCTTCATTAATAATGTTTTGCGATCCCACTGATAAAGTTTCCTTCGATGGCCACTCCTTTCTTACCCAATGCTCATCCTTAGCTCGACTGTCCCGTAAACAAAAAAAAATGGATATTTTATGTGGCCACTCTGTTGACCAAGGAGAAAATTAACCATTTTGAGGTCCACACAAATTACCCAGTTATGAAGATTATAGTTGAACATCTTCATCACCATTTTAATCCTTTTGTATTCTTCCTTCAAATGCACTGAACGACCGATAGGCACAGCTCAAGATTAGTTTCCATTGTGGAGGCGAACACATTTCAAACGTCGTTTTGGACTGTCAATAAAAAGTCTCCAATTGCTAGGATCATACTGTGAGACACCCATAGCGCGCAGAAGGCCTTTTTTTGTCATCACAGTGAACAAAGTCGTTTCTCAAAGCACAAAACATTAAATATTTGGATTCTTTGTTGCGATAGACAGATATTTTGCTTTCTGAGAGTAATAGCTGTTTTTCATTCAATCTTGACGAACAATTCGGATGATTCCATTGATTCCATTGATTCCATTGAAAGTGCTAAGTCACGAATTAGATCATTTAACTCATGTTGAGTAAATCTTGAAAACGATGTTGACGACGATGGCTGTGGAAAATTTAGATCGGTGAACTCATGTTGAATCTTCGCAGGCAGATTCAAATCCTCCTCGTCTGAAAGCTCTGGAAGTTTGGTATAAAGAGGTCTAAGAATTTTGGTGGAATGGGCTAACGGCCTCATTGCAGAGTCTAAGTTTGGGTTTCAAGGTGGTATTTATTCTTTGCATTGAAGCCCAAGACATTAACCAGGCAAAAACAGCAATCATCGGCATGATTCCTCTGTTTTCTCCAAACCATAAGAATTCGAAATGAGAAATTTTTTCGTTTTCCGGCAGTCCATTGCCTTAAAGACTCCATGCAAGTTGTACAAGTAATGTGAGGTGCCCATGACTTTTCTTGATCTCCAAACGTAATCTTGCTATAGGCAAGATAAGCCCGTTTTACAAACTGTAGTTTTCATCCTTTGCTTCACTAAGGTAAAATTACCACAGATGTAACAAAATATATCTGGATTGTTTAAGCAATTTCTTCTCACAGCAATAACAGGTTACTAACTGTAAATTCACCTATATAGTACCTGTCCTTGTGTTGCTGTGTGACTTTCACTTTCACAAAGAAGATGCCAGATATCTTTGCCCTGTAAAAGGAGAAGTTAAGGAAAGCAGTGGATAATGAACAGGATAATTCAATTAAAACTGTTTAAACGGGAATAAATAGTGGTAAAAACAATCTTAAGTATATTTTGCAACTAGCTTGAACAAATATAATGCAAAATAGCCATTTTTGTCACTATTTTGAGAAATAAAGCATATAAATAATTGAAAAACCTGATGTGATAGGGCATTTCTGATTGCATATTTGGAATCAGTACCCCCGAATTAGTATAGAATGGCCTCTTTTTTCAAAACAATGGACAAAAAGGTTTTTTTTGTAGGCCTGTGTAATTGGCTACAAACAAAACAAGTGAACTCTCGAAAATATGTCATAAAATAGGAAGCCGAAATAATCTACTCTCTTATTCATTTCATTATGGTATTTTGTATCCAAAAGAGCTATCCATTTGTCCTCCTTAAAAAGTCAATCTACCTCTTCAAAAGGCAATTATCCTGTAAAATAAAAGTAGTAGTGTCCCTTTCAAAACCAGAAGCGTTTTCAACAAAATGTCCAATCAGCTCACAAGTTTTGTGTTCTAAGCTAGCTCACATAGCAAGAAACTGCACAAAAAGGATTCAAAGAGAATCTGGACCTGTAAAAGAGAAACTTGAATATTTTCAGAATGCAAACTTTGGAGTTAAAGTAATGAAAAAAGATTAACCCTTTAAACAGATAAAAGCTAAAAGAGTTCAAAATGGAAATGGTATATCGACTTGGATTATGCACAACATATGTGCTAGATACCAGATCATTTTTTCAAATATTGGCCGTTAGATGCACCGTAATTTTGTTGTCCATAGTGCTGGAATCTGCAATGTTAAATATTTTGATCCAATTTGCCGATTGTTAACTTTAGAATAAAAATTTCCCCCATGCACCATAACTAGGAAAGAACTTGATATTTGTGCATAGGATTACCACAGAAAAAGGCATAAATATGATATTTACGAAAGGTCGGTGTGAGTTTAGAAAGGCAGATGATAACAATTTGTGTTCAGCTGCCAGAATCTATCAGGAATGTTGACAGTATCAACTTGATGCTTTAGTTGCTAGGGATAAGGAACAGCTATCTGTTGCTGAGAATGAAATAAACTTAGAGTTAATGCACCAACGAGTAGGTTATGTCTGTATGGTACAATAATGAATATAGAAAACAAGAGAAGTTGTTAAAAATCTTGTGCTTGAAAAATGCCACAAGCTATAATTCTCTTTGCCTTGTATGCTTGGCAAGCAGACTCGTGAACTGGTTTTTACAGGTTGAGAAATTACAGCTTTTTATATACACAGGTTGTGCATTCAGGTATATGTGGACTAATGCCAGTACGTCCTTTAGGCAGCTATAGATATTTTTTTACCTTTCTTTATTGATGATTTTTTACAACATTTTGTGGTGTATTCTATCAAGAATAGGTGAAAGAGTGCGATTAGTTCAGATAGAGATGAGAAAGAGAAAGAGATACATTCATACAACCACGTAAGGAATTTTATCATTGTCACTTGGAGAGAGAAGCAAGAAAAACTACTTGTAGTAAAACCACGAATATCAGGTCGTAAGAGTAAAGCTCTAAGTAGCCATGAAGATTGGGTTGTTGGCTATGATCTACATCACGAACTTTTGTTTATGGAGGTTGAAGATTGTCAAGACCTTATTTAAAGTATTGGAAATGTATGAAAATGCACACTGAAAGCAGACAGTTGACTTTGAGTATGAAGCACTTGTCATTAAACAACTCAAAATGGAATTAGTGAGGTTGTCAAAAGGACCTGATACCATTGGTAATAAGTGGGTTTTCAACGTCAAGTGGAAAATAGATTACCACGAGTCGACTTGTTACACAATGTTTTTTGCAGCAACCAGGTGTTGATTTCAAAGAGACATGCTCACTTGTTGCTCTCTTTTAATCAGTTTGTTTAATGCTTGCCATAGCAAATAAATTGGACTGACATTTGCACTAAAAAACTGTTCAAACAGCGCTTTTTCTAGAAACAAAAGGGGAACAACTAGTAAACATTTTGTTTACCTTTGTACTAATTACAGTTTTCTTGCCACTAATACTCGTTTCCAACACAAAGAAAAACATTTGTTTACAAGAGAACAGAAACCGGAAGTTAAAAAACTATTACAAGAACTAAAAAGGACATTATATCACATAAATTTCCCGCAAAAGCTAAAACAAATTTGTGTAATTCTCGTTCTTACCATTGAATCCTTTACAACAAGTGACGACAAACTTCTGATGACTAGGATTCAGTATAGAGTATAAACATTTATAAACAAGTGTATAAACATTTTACTAAACCTAAAGCAACTAAAAATAAGATCTAAAAAGCTTTAGTTCTCATTCAGGTTTAAAATGCATGGAACATTTTATTTAATGAAATAGACGACAAAGTTAGAACATAACAAAATTGAAATTGGACAAAATTAGAGAAAATAATCTATGGCATTGCAGAGAAAGTAAATTCGTTTCAGAAGAAAGGTAAACATCAAAGGCTTGGAAATAGTTACACTCTTGGAAAACCTTCAAAAGAACAGAAATAATATCGATTTAAAATTGAAAATTGCAACAATATTGAACAAGTTAAAGAATTGAAAAATAAATGAATCCGAACTTTTAAGCAGATAAAGAGGGAATCAAAAACATTGAATGTGAACAAAAATGTAAAGTCTGCTTAAACAATGCAAAATGCTAATCAATTAACAGCTGTGTAATAAAGTACACAAAAGATTCTAAATCAAGCTCTTCATCCAACAATTTAGTAGATCATAGTATGAAGCGTTTTCAGGAGAAGATCGAATTCCTTACATCAGAACTAGTACACATTGATGGTGTGGAATTCATCAGCTTAAAGACCTACAGAAATGTTGAAAAGGTAAAAAGTTGAAGTCTCTTAACTGAGTGTCAACACAGAAAAACGAAGTAAACCGAAACCGAAATAAACCACCCAGAAATGAAAAAGAATGGGGCTCCGTCGAAAAAGTGGGGTCTCTTATCGGAGACGACAAGGAGGTAGAGCGGCAAAAAGACCCTTTTGACTATTACTCCAATTCAACCAAATGCAATGTGATCAATACAGGACAAGATAAAACTTGGCAAAAAACTTAATCTGTACAAAAGCCTTATTAAATCAATTCTGCTGTGGGAAAAAGACTAAACAAGAGTAGTTAAACAAAGAGTGTAAAAAATAGAAAGGAAACCACCAAGTGAATTAAGGAAATTCTCTTATCAGGTTTAGTAAATATCTTGTAAAAAATGCATGTACATCTGGTAGGCGTTTGAAAGCAAAAGATGTTTGCGTGATCCTTGAGAAAGAAATGGTACTGAAATGACGAGAAGAATACATCAAGAAACTCTTTGAAGATAACAGAAGAAACTTATCTGAAATTAAGAAAGACATATATGGTTTGCAAATTCTAAAATCGGAAGTCAAATCAGCGCTAGGTATAACGAAAAGAAATAAGGCAGCAGGACAAGACGAAATAAAGGAAGAGCGAATTTTGGCACTGGAAAATTTCGGAATTGAAAAACTAACTGATGTAATAAACGAGATTTACCGGAAGTGGTTCAGCTCAATTAGACTTTAGTAAATTAATCTTTATAACCTTACAAAAGAAACCTGGTGCAGTTGAATGTGAGCTTGATCGAACGGTAAGTCTCATAAATCATATAATCAAAGAACACTTAAGAATCATTATGACAGGAGGTAGAAGCAAGATAGAATCAGAAACCCCCAAAGAACAATATAGATTTTTAAAAGCTACAAGTACAGGAAATGTAATATTACTGCTGAGAACCTTTACAGAACGACCAATTTAAGTGTAACAAGATCTATATTTGTGCTTAGTAATGCAAGGCTCTTGATGAAGTATAGCACGAAAAACTATTCGACTTGCTAACATCACTATATTTAGATGATAAGGACCTCAGAATTATTAGGAGCCTGTATAGGGAACGAAGCCCGGAGTGAGAGTGGAAGACCCTCTGAGCCAATACATAAGCGTAGAAAGAGTAGTTGACCGAGCTGCGTACTCTCCCCATATTTCTTTAACTAATAGTGAGAAGATGCTCAGAGAAATACAACGTCTAGAAGGTATCGCCATAGGTGAAAAGAAACTAAACAAATTTATCTAACTGTTATTTAACTGTTCTTATATCTGCTACCGAAGGAAAATTACGGCAAATACTAGACAAAGCAGTACAGGGAAGTGGTCCAAAAAGCCTCGCTATTAATTGCTAGGAGTAAACGCATGGTTATCTCCCCCCAAGAGTGCCGCACCAAGCGAACTCAAAGTAGGAACAAAAGTCATAAAGTAAGTAAGAAACTTCAACTATCTTGGTAGCTTGGTAACGTCTAAAGGACGTTATAACAAGGACATCAAAAAGCAGAGAGGTTTAACAAAAGATACATTTACTATCATGACAATCATCTTGATCAACAAAAAATTGATGTAGTAGTGAGAATGAGAATTCTAATATGTTACATTACTCCAATCCTTGCATATGGCTCTGAATGCTAGACAGTATCGTCTACAACGAGCAAGCAGTATCGTCTACAACGAGGAAGCCAACAGCAACTGAAAAAATGTGGTTTCGCAAACAAATGTTAGGAATATTTTGGATGCGACATGTCAGCAACGAAGAAGTACTCGAGATAACAAAGAAAAAGAGAACTATATGAACAGACATCAAAGAAAGATAAATCAAATGTATAGGTCATGTTATACGGAAAGAGCACTTTGAACAACTCATAATGACAGGAATGATTTAAGGCAAGAAAGTGAGAGGAAGACTGAGATGATGTTACCATCCCTGGTAGAAAATTATGCAATGCAAACAACTTCCATGTTGCATGCTGTATGAGATCATAGAGAGATCCATGACAGCCTACGCCTATGATGGGCTTGATACCTAGAGAGAGGGAAGGAGAGAGAGAGTGTGTGTGTGTGTGTGGGGGGGAGACAAACAGACAGAGAATGGTGGGCACTAGGGTACTTGGAGACTAACCAAGTAACAAGAAGAATATCTACAAGCAAATTATCTTTTTCAACTTAGGAAGATACTAAGCATCAATTACCTGAGAAAAACGTCGAACCAAAACTGATACGAAGCATCCAAAGAAACACCACTTTCTCTGTCTTAGTAGCTAGCTGGAGGATGTTTGATCACATACTATGGTGGAAGAGAAACATAATAGTCTATAAAGTGATGTTATCGTATCTTTACAGAGATTTGACAGAGATTCATACAAAAATTCAAAAGGAATGGATATACTACAACCCCTATCACTCTGGCAAAGAAAACGTGATCGTTGTATATCTACATCACCGGTGAATATACATAATAATATACATAATTACGTAATCCCAAAAGCCTAGAAAAATTGAGATCAAACGCTCAAACCGAAAAAATGGAAGTTGTTAACTAAGAAAATTCTAAGGGCAGCCGAAGCAGAAGTTAGCAGTCGTTAGATGTGTGAATCGCCAAAAAGTCAACACAAAGAAGTGGTCCCACAGAATCCTTTCTTCTTCTTCTTCTTCTTCTTCTTCTTCTTCTTCTTCTTTTCAGCAGTCTTCGCGTAAATGTATTTTGTGAGAGTTTTCCAAGTATTTCTATCAGATGCAATATGTTTCAATGTTTCCAGATCATTCAACGACTTTAATTCAATCAATTCAGGAAATGTTTGTGATATCGATTCGCTGTGGGATATCGCAGTTATGATATCATTGTCTAATGATGTTGGTAATGTAATCTTTTGTCTTCCCCGAAACTTGTTCGATTCAGAAGGCGAAAAGTAGTATTTCATTGCCATCTGTGCAAGTGTATTTTCTGGCAGCCGGAGTATGTGACCAAAAAGTCTCCATCGCGCTGATATGATGTCCAAGATGATAGGTTTTTCCTTCGTAACTTCGTACAGTTTCTTGCTTTTGATGATAGCAGGATAGACAACATTGAGAACATTTCGAAGTTGTTGTCTGTGAAAAGCGTTCATGCTTTCTTCGTCACTTTTCGTCAAACCCCATGTTCCGCAGTTGTAAAGCAGAATCGATTTAACCACAGCTTTATAAACACGAATCTTCAGTTTGATGGGTATCTTGCTTTTGTTGAACCAGAGACTTTTCAATTTTTGTAGACTGGTTGTGGCGAGAATTTTTCTGTTTAACAGGTCTTCTTGTGTCCCTAATTTCGAACCCAACTTTTTTGCATGTCGCCAACTTTCATCACCTTCGCATGTGCTGGGAATACGTTTTAATGTCGTGTGTTCTGTCTTATCTTCATTTACCATTAGGTTATCAGCAGCTAAAGTATCTTTAATTATCCTATCGAACCTTTTCTTTTCTACGATGTCATCAGTAATGTGATCAAAGTCATCAGCGTATATAATTTCACTGAAGGGTATTCGTGATGTACTTGATTTCGTGTACGAGTGTTCATTCCATATAGCGTTATCGTGTTGGTGTAGTATACTTCTAACAGTTCTCAGTGAGTTTTCAAAGTAGATATTGAACAAAATACCACTGATCCCATCACCCTGTGGACTTCCAATATTGCTAATAAATGGAATCGGGGAAACATCTTTCATCTTTATCTCGAGTGTGGTGTGTGCTAGAAGGAGTCGCAACATTCGATGTTCATCACTATCAACTATGTTTTCAAGAATCGTTAGCAGTTTCTCTCGATATATGGTGTCGAAAGCCGAGCTCATATCTATTCCTGTGATGAATATTTTCTCCTGATACTTTTCAATTCTCGCGACCAGCCATCTATGTGACCACACGGCATCAGATGTACTACGTTTTGGTCTGTACGCACTTTGACTGGGAGATAAGTAATCATCCACTTTATCTTTGATTCGATTCCTAGCAATATTCGACATTGTCTTTCGTATTGTTGGAAGCAGAATTACGGGTCGTAAATTTTTAGGAGGGCCTTTGGGCTTCTTCGGTTTTGGAAGAGCATTTAGCATTCCACGTCCAAACTCGATGTCTTCTTTGGTTTCAAAGCATTCATTCAATACATCTGTGATGACTTCTTTCGCTTTGGTTGGGGCGTACTTAAGCAGTTCAGCTGGTATATTATCAAAGCCAGATGCTCGATTGTTATTCAATATACTGATGTTTTTATCTACTTCCTCTAGAGTAATCTTCTTATCAAGGGGTTTCTTTTCGTCAATGAAAGGTTCAATTTTCTTTATATTTGGTTTATTGAAATGGTTTTCAAAATGTTTATGTACTATGTTATATATTTCAGGTGGTGATGTTACGTTCTTCCCTTCCTTATCGTGTATAAAAAGGTTTTCTCGAGGTTTCATATTAAGCATTTTCACTGCTTGGAATGTCTTCCTGCAATCTTTCGCATTGTTGATTTCTTCAAGTTTCCTCTCTATTTCTTTGGTTTCAATTTCTTTGAGTTTTTCTTTGAGTTGTCTCATCAGATTGTTTCTATGTATCTTGAGTTGTTCAATCTTGTGTACATCTTTACTGTTGTTAATTTTGAGTCTAATTTTCTTTTGTTCATTCGACATTTTTTCGACTTCTGAATTGTACTTGTGACCATGTGTATGTTTCACTTTTGGCTTCGGAATAATTTCGTTCGCTGTTTCTAGAAGTATTTGCTTCAGGGTGTTCCATTTTTGTTGTGTTCCTTGTTGTTGTGTGGTGTTATCTAACTTTTCTGCAACAGTAGATTGATATCGCTCACGAGTTTCAGTTTCTAGGTACAATTTATTTGTTTCGAATTTTTGAGATTTCTCTGTATTTCTCCTTGGTTTATATATTTTGTAGGCTTCGATGGATGTTTTACAAACAACTAGTCGATGGTCACTGGATTTTGTTGTACCGCTTTACGATCTTGCATCTTTCAGTATGTGTTTGTGTTTTTGCTGTAGGATGATGTAATCAATCTGGGAATAACTGGAAATGATTTTATTCTTGTAAGTATTTAGATGGTGATTTTCCCAGGTAGTAATGTGTCGTACAGGATGTTGAAACGCTGTATTCGTAATAAACAGTCTATTAATGTTACAATAGTCTACTAGTTGTTGTCCGTTATTATTCCGTTTCCCACTTCCATATCGACCACAGAATCCATCACAAGTTTGCGAAAACAGACGTCACACCAATGGTTGTACGTATAGGCCAGTCAACAAAATTCTCAACAAGTCATTGTAAGTTCAGTTCAAGTTAACATCATAACCTTTAGAATAATTCGGTTACCTCTTAAATAAATTAATGTGAAAATGGGTTCAAGTAACAAGGAGTTTCTGTTTCCATCAGTTACTCATCAGGTGGCAGAGGCTCGTGAGAAAGCAGAATCAGAAGGAAACTGGTCAAACACTAGTAAGTACTGCAATATGTAAACAGCAGTGATGTTGTTCGTTACGTAGACATCATGATTACTGAAGATATAATCGTGTTTTTTTAGTCAATGAACTTGTTTTATTAAGCGTCCTCCACAGTTATAGTGGCAGCGCTCGCCCGAGTATACGTTAAGCCCCAGTAACACCTCATCAGTCCCAGCATAGGTTCTGTAATTGATAGGTGTTGTCATTTCGATTCAATCCAAAGCAAACAAGGCGAAATAAAATAATAAAACTGTTCAGTGGCTGAAATAATTCATTCAAAGGAACAAAGGGAAAAAAGAAATAAAAAAATATTTGTGGTACGCAACATTTGTAAAGTTTAACCAGTTACTCACAATAATTGTCTTGACGTGTTAACCCCCTGACTGCTTTGTAAACATCATTCAAAAGTGCCACAGTAGCATCTGTTTACCTCATTTACATCCAAGTAAATGCCTATAACAGCTCCAGAAGAATGGCAATGCACAGACTATTGTATCTATGCTCTTATTTGCATAACCAATGTGAAGCTGGCTTTACCTTTTTATTATGAAATGAATTTTATTAGCATTATTGGTCTTTTTATTAAAAGAATAAAATCTGAACCCTAACAGCACATACTTAACTCACGTCGCATCCACCAGGTTTATTACATTCACTAAGAATCTTTAGACAATTGTTTATATTTCTTTCATCTTAAAAAGCTGTCCTCTTCCTTTCTGAATACAGACAGGGACTGTGGTCAAATTTGTACATGAAGCTCATGATTTAACTTGTAAATAAACATTGTAAACATTGCTCTTTTGAAGCACATAGCTATAAAATAAATGAAAATGTTATGATTGGAAGATATGATTTTACTTTTTGAAGGCTCACTTAGTTCTTATAACTAACTTTTGATGACAAATGGGCTTCAAATATAACATACTAATAGTTCCTGTCACCCAAAAGTATCATTTAATGGAAAAATCCAGTCCTCCCACTCATTTCAATTTTGATGTAAACAAAGAAATGGAGCAAAATAAAGACATGCTCTGAATACCAGTATTTATAAAGCATCTTTTTGATTTTGTGTTTAACTAAACCAAAAGATAAATTTTGCATATACAGTGCTGAAATGAATGAAAAAAAAGAAAACAGAAGGCAAGCAGTGTTTACAGTGATTTTACAATATCATAGATAAAATTATTAGAAACTGTTTTTCTGATGTGTAATAGAATAATAAATATGAACATCTAAAAGCTTAAGTCATTTAGGATTGAATATATTAAATAATCAAACACAAAGTTGTGTTGTGATTATCATCACCTAAGTCACTGTTCCAGAGTGCAAATACAGAACAATAAACTAGTGATGGGGATTCAAACTTACATAGGAGTGTAAACAGAAATATTTGTTATGTGCATATCTACTTTTCATAATGCCAATGTAAGGATTTATGGAAAAATTCTCTGGAAAAGGGGAGGAATTCAACATTAACATTGAATGTATGGAATTTTACTTCATTGTCCATGACCTTGGGGAGACAACACTTACTGCAGACAATGCTGCAAAAGTTACTGTATGACAAGAAAATTGAAAGAGCATCCTACTGAGTACTACTGAAGTGGATATTTACAGCTTGTTTCATACATTGTGTGCACCTACTCAACCTGCCAACAAACCCCCCAGGAGATTACAGATACACTGAAAGAACACTTCTCACCAAAACTATTAGAGGTAGTGTGTCATTTCAAATTTCATACACATGTGCATCACCAAAACGAGTCTCATGCACAATACATAAATTCACAGAAAACTGTAATTTTAACAACTAACTGACTGACATGCCGAGAGTGTTATGCAAAGCTTGAGTTGTATTACTCCCCATGAAGAAAAAGATCCAAAACAAACTTGACAAGCTGGAAAGTGAAGGAATTATCAGGAAAGTAGAAAACAGCACCTGGGCTCTACCACTTGTCCCTGTTATAAAGTCTACAGGTAAATTACGATTATGTGGTGATTACAAAGTTACTGTGAACAAAGTGATTAATCTTGATACTTACCTGCTGCTCATTGATGAACTATTTGCCAGTCCTAGTGGAGGTGTTAGTTTCACAAAGTTGAACCTCTCAGAAGCTTATCATCAATTACCTCTTGCTGATGAATCAAGAAAGCTTACAGCTGTCAATACTCCAAGTAGATTATATGAGTATCTACATTTGCCTTATAGAATGAGTTCTGTTGTTGGAATTTTCCAAATAACCATTAAGAACATCTTGAAGGGTCTGAATGGTATGTGCATATACTTGGAGGACATTCTGGTAACTGGACAGTCAGCAGAAGAACATATTCAGAATGTCTGTGCTGTACGGCAATGCCTACAAGTAATTGGTGTTACTATGAAAAAAGAAAAATGTAAGTTCTTCTCGAATGAAGTGGAATACTTAAGATTCAACATGAGCAAAGAACGATTTACAACCGACCAAAGCAAAAGTGAAAGTGATCAAAGAACCTAAAGCCCCACAATGTCTTTCAGAATTAAGATCATTCATTGGACTTGTGAACTACTACTCACATTTCCAACCAAATCTAGCTCATAAAATGGCTTTGCTGTATTCTCTACAAAAGGAAAATCATAAATGGAAATGGACTGTTGCTCTACAAAATGCTTTCAATACTATCAAACAAGAACTGTGATGAAGTACTGCTTGCACATTATGATCCTGAAGCTGAACTTCTACTTGCATGTGATGCTTTGCCATTTGGTCTTGGTGCCATGCTACAACAATGTGCTCATGATGGAACTGTACATCCTATTGCTTTTGTTTCTCATACTTTAAACCTGATTGAAAAAAACTATGCTCAAATTGAACAGGGAGCTTTAAGTATTGTGTTTGGTGCAGAAAAGTTTTGCCATTACTTGCTGGGATGTCAAGTTATGGTCAAAACCAATCACAAACCACTGCTTTCTCTGCTCAGTGAATGTAAAGGCATTCCTAATATGGCCTTGGCTCAGATAAAACATTGGGCAGTGAAACTTGGTTCATTTTAGTACAACATAAAATACATTTCATCAAAGAAGAACATCTGTGCTGATTTCGCTCTCTATCACCTTTACCTGAGTCTACAGAAGAAAAAGCAGAAGTTCATGTACTACTGATTGAAGAAGACCATATACAGATTACTACTAAACTCACTGCATTCAAAACAGCTCACAGTCCAATACTGGCAAATGTAAAGAACCTTACCTTAACAGGATGGCCTCAAAAAGTCGATAATGACAACTTATAGCCATATTGCCAATGTAAAACTGAACTTTCTGTGGATCAAGGTTGTGTACTATGGGGAACAAGTGTAATAATTCCTGCTTCTCTGTGTTCCTCTCTTCTGGTTGATCTTCACAGTGATCAGATGGGGATTGTGTATATAAAGGCATTGGCATATCAATATTTATGGTGGCCAAAGATGAATTCCAAAATTGAGCTTAAAAATGTGAATTGTGTCAGGAACAGGATTTCATGCCTTCCAAAGTGACTACCACTAATTGAGATTGGCCTGCTAGACCATGGAGGAGACTTCATCTGGATTTTGGAGGTCTCTCTCTGTACAAAATGTTCCTGATTGTGGTAGACATTCATTCAAAATGGCACAAAGTATTTCCTATGAAAATAGCAACATAAGAAACTGCAATAGAACCAATCCACTGTTTGCTTTCTCAGTTTGGACTACCAGAACATACAGTGACTGATAATGGAATGCAATTCACCAGCACAGAATTTAAGAAGTTCCTGGTCAAAAACAATGTTAGACATAATTGTTCTGCCCCTGGACACCCAGCTTCCTATGATACCGCTGAATGGTTTGTTGGCTACTTGGCCACCAAATGAAGAAAATGAGTGATTTATCTATCAGTTTAGGAGGAAAATTAGCTAGGTTTTTACTTTCATATCACACTATTCCACATTGTTCAACAAATAAAGGACCCAGTGTAGTGTTAATGAAACATCAACTTTGTACCCACCTTCCTGCAGTACAATCTGATCTGCAATCAGGGGAAGAAGCTGAAGTGTTGGAGAAAAACATACATTTGCCAAAGTATTGCATTGGAGAACCTGTTTATGTTTTGAATTTGAGACAAGGACCAAGATGGATACCTGGAATTATGGTAGATGTACCCAACAGAAACTACAGTATACAAATAGATGGAATTGTGACAAAAAGACACGAGGATCAGTTACACCCTTGTTCCTTGTCAATGGAGAAAAAATCCATCTCTGTTGTCACTCTGCCAAACCTAACTTCCATTGTGCATACATCCTACATGTCTCTGCCCCCCCCCCTCCCTGATGAAACATCTTCAACATCTCCACCTATGTATCCAAGTACTCTACTGATCACTCTAGCAGAAACATCTCCATCTGATCGAAGGCCAGCATCTCCTTGTATGACACCTCAGCCTCATTCAGAAGGCTGGAATCCAAGAAGGAACATTGTTAAACCGATTAGATATCGAGACAAGTGAGGACAACCACAATAACACAAAAATTGAGTGTAGCGTTGGTAACTCAATAGAAACAGATTTAACTATATTAAAAACTGCCCTCGCCCTTCTTGTCCTCCATCTTTAATATTCTTGTGGTTAATACCGCTGACCACACATATCGTGCAATGTAGAATACATTATAATTCATTACATCCCTCCTCCTTTTAAAATAAATGGCCACATAAGCCAATACAAAAGTAAATAATGTCAAAAATTAATGTCCAAATAAAAAGTCTCTTAAAAACAACAAGTGTTCATATGGTCCTCTGCATAGACAGTACAAACTCTATTCCATAACAAAATTGTCAAATCGCTTTGGCACCTTCTGTTTATGAACTGGTCGAGAAATCACCACTGTTGGGTGTGGCACATCTTGCACCTCAGGTGTAGTCTCAGGTACCTTTTCCAATCCATTAGAGATCACTGGATTAGGCATTTGGTTTTCCGGAGTAAGATACTTCTTTACATGAGTTACATTTCTTTGATATTGAGTTCCTTGTGGTGACTCAACAACAACACTGTTGCCTTGCTTACTCACCACCTGATATGGCACAGATTTGAACTTTGTTGACACTTTATTTTCCTTGCATTGTCTCAGAAGCACATCATCTCCTGGTAATTAGTCTGAAATCTCAGCATCTCTCTGCTTATCAGCATACAACTTTGACTTCATTTTCATTTCAGCATCCTTATCTCTGAAATCATCATCTCTCTCTGCCTCTTGAATATCAGGAAGCTTTGTTCTAATCTTTCTTCTGAACATGAGCTCTGCATGGCTCATACCTGTTGTAGCATGTGGTGTAACTCTATACCCTGTGAGATATACCCGTAATTCCTTCATCCAATCTTTACCTTCTGCTTGAACAATTTGCAACCTCTTTAGCATGGACCTGTTTTGCCTTTCTATTTCACCATTGGCTTGAGGCCACAAAAGTGGCCTCAAGTGGTGGATTCCATTGTTCTTTAAATAATCATCAAATGCTTTAGAAACAAATTGTGGGGCATTAGCACTAGTTATAGAAAGTGGCAGTCCATGTCTAGAGAACATTTCATCTAAACATTCTATCACTTTATCAGTAGTTGTCATCTTCATTATGCACACTTCATAATATCTGCTGTAGTAATCAATAACAGCTAGAATGTAATGTCCTGATGGTAGAGGACCTAGGAAATCTAATGCAAGGTCTTGCCAAGGACCGCTAGGCATCTCTGTCAATTTGATTGGTTCCAGGTGACTTGGTTGGCTTACCAGTTGGCAACCATGACAAGTTTTACAGTACTTCAAATCATCATTGGTTATACCAGGCCACCATACTATGGTTCTTAATCTTTGCTTCATGCTCACAATTCCCGGATGACCCTCATGTGCTAAGATTAGCACTTGGTTCCTCAGCTCTCATGGTACTACAATTCTAGTTCCTCTCGAAATCAGCTTTTCGACAACACAAAGTTCTCCACTTACAGGAATATACTCTTTGCATTCATCTTTATTCCACTTCTCAGNAATGCAAGGTCTTGCCAAGGACCGCTAGGCATCTCTGTCAATTTTATTGGTTCCAGGTGACTTGGTTGGCTTACCAGTTGGCAACCATGACAAGTTTTACAGTACTTCAAATCATCATTGGTTATACCAGGCCACCATACTTTGGTTCTTAATCTTTGCTTCATGCTCACAATTCCCGGGTGACCCTCATGTGCTAAGATTAGCACTTGGTTCCTCAGCTCTCATGGTACTACAATTCTAGTTCCTCTCAAAATCAGCTTTTCGACAACACAAAGTTCTCCACTTACAGGATTATACTCTTTGCATTCATCTTTATTCCACTTCTCAGTTTTCAAAACTTCACGTAGTTGACAGAGTTCCTGATCTTTGTCAGAAGCATGCTCAACTTCTTTGGTCGTCAGAGCTTTAGGCTTTGCATTTACAGCAACAAATTGCACATATTGCTCAGCAATTTCCTGTGGTGATGAAACAACATCAGAATCCATTTGCATCAGTCTGAACAACACATCTGCAATATTTGCTTTTCCAGGAATGTACTTCACTTTGAATTTATAGGCTTGAAGGCGAAGAACCCATTGCTCAATCCTAGCACATGGTTTAGACTTTGGCGAATATATTGTCTCCAATGGCTTATGATCAGTGCACAGTTCAAATTCAATACCATACAAATATACATGAAAATGCTCACAAGCCCATACAATGGCTAGAGCCTCCTTCTCCATCTGGGAGTAGCACCTTTCAACCTCTGTCAAGCTTCGACTGGCATAACTGACAACTCTGTATTCTCCATCTTTTTCTTGAATCAAAACAGCACCCAGACCAACCGGACTTGCACCAGTGATGACCCTGGTTTTTGCATCTTTGTTGAAGTACGCAAGAGTTTTTGCTTTGCTCAGCTTTGCTTTTAATGTATTGAATGCTGTTCCTCTCCAAAATCAAAGGGCATGTCACCTTTAGTTAACCAACATAGTGGTTCTGCAATAGTAGCATAGTCTGGTATAAAGCGAGAGTTGTAGTTAACAAGTCCCAGAAAACTCTTCACTGCAGATACATTTTCTGGTTCTCTTGTATTGGCAACTGCTTTGATTCTCCTCTGTGGGGCCAATGCCATTTTTTGACAGGACAAATCCCATGAATTCTAGTTGTGTCATGTGAAACTTGCACTTCTTTCCATTCAAAGTCAAATTCTTTGCTTTCAAGGTTTTGAGCACTTCTTCCAAAACTTGATCATGTTCGTCAACAGTTTTCGCATGAATAATAATATCATCTGAAATGTTAGCAGCATTCATACAGTTCTGCAAAGTTTGCTGAATCACATGTTGGTAAATCTCAGGTGCAGCATTGATGCTGAACATCAACCCTTTGTATCTATACAGTCCACAGTGAGTCACAAACATGGTAATATCCCTCAAATCAGGATTCAATTCAACCTGGTGATATCCCCACTTCAGATCTAATTTGCTAAAGACTGTGCTTTTGTTGAGACTGTGTAACACTTCATCAACTGTTGGAATTGGGTGTCTTTCTCTAACAATCACCTCATTTGCACGCCTCATGTCAACACATAATTGAACTTCTTCATTTGACTTTGGTATGACAATGACCGGGCTGACCCATGGTGTTGGCCCTTCCACAGACTTGATTATATCCATCTTTATCAGTTCATCAATCTTGTCTTTTACTTTGTCTCTCAAACTGAAGGAAATATGCCTTGCAGGCTGGGCCACAGGTGTAACATTTGGGTCAATGTGAAGTTTTAGTTGGTAATCTTTAAACTTTCCAATGCCTTCAAATACTTCTTTGTATTCAGTCATTATATGTGATGCATCTCGTACATTCACATTGGCACCAATTTTCAGAGTTCCAAGTTCCATTGCAGTCTCACCGCAACCCTCAATGACTTCAAATTCTGCTTCGGCTAACCATTCACCTACACTGGTTTGTGCAGTAAAGCTTCCAATTATGTCAAGTGGCTTAGAACTACCATAAGCAAACAATTTCATGACCAAACAACTTGGACTATTTTTTACACCACTTCTTTGAGATTATTTGACCAACCTAGGTTAGTTTGATCAGAAGGAATCTGCATTTGTCTTTGCTCAGCTCAAGATTGACATCTTTATCTCATTTGATAACTTTATTCATTTTGTTGTTGTGATAAAAAAGCTTCTTTTTTGCCATTACCTTTACTGTATATAAGAACATCCTCTGTTATTATCACCATCTAAACCTTTCAGATTATATTAGTCTGCTAAACTTTTTCTGGACTAGAGGATAAGCCAAAAGATATTTTTACCACTTCTTTTTTCAAAGTTATCTGGCATCGCCTAATAATAAGATTTTGGTGTCATCCAGTTAAGCTAAAACATCATCTAAAATAGGCACCAAAAAGTGGTTTCTCTTGCTTGCTTTGCTAAGATTGGCAGGAATGATATACATTCTAAGAGTGATATTCAGTTTTTTTCTAGCTACTCTTTACTAATTCAGGCTAACTCTTCCACTGGCTTGAATCCCATTTAGATGGTCTTGCTGGTGCAGATTCGAATTCGCCATTCCCTCCTGTCTTGCGTGTCCTCTTCAGTCACACCAATCTCTTTCAGATCGTCCTGGATGTTGTCACGCCAATGCCTTTTCGGTCTTCCCCATTTCCTCTTTCCAACCACTAGACTGTCCATCCGTTTGCCAACATAACTGTCTTCCCTTTGGCACAAGTGACCCAACCAACGCAGTCTCGCTTCCCTTAACTTTTTGCCCAACTCTGTTACCCCCAACCTTGATCTAATCACCTCGTTTCTGATACAGTCCAATCTTGTCACTCCCAACGAGAATTGCAGCATCTTCGTTTCTGCCACCTCCATCTTCCTTTCCTGGGTCTTCGTCATAGCCACCGCTTCCATCCCATAGAGCAATGCTGGTCGTACTTTTGTTCTGTACATCTTTCCCTTGACTTTCTCCGGTACTTTCCTGTCGCATAGAACCCCGGTAATCTTCCTCCAGCTGTTCCAGCCGCTTTGAATACGTTTCTCGGTATTCCTCTCGCTTCCGCCATCTGCTTGCACGGTTGAGCCGAGGTACTTGAACGCTGTCGCTCTTGGAACGTCCTCACCCTGTAGTTTGATGGTCTCATTGCCTTCATCGGCCGTGCACAGATACTCAGTCTTCTTCCTGCTAACCTTCATTCCTCTCACTTCTAACGCCTCTCGCCACTGCTCTAGCTCTTCTTCTGCTTCCAGCTTCGTTTCCGTGCACGAAACTACATCATCAGCGAACATCATGTCCCAAGGACTCTCTCGTCTCACTCCTTCTGTCAGACAGTCCATAATGATGATGAAAAGAAGCGGACTCAATGCCGATCCTTGGTGAAGGCCCACCGTGACAGCAAAAGGTTCGCCCATTCCATCAGCACCTCTAACCTGTGTTTGGCTGCCCTCGTACATATCCTGAATGAGCCTGACGTAGCTTTCTGTGACGCCCCTCAGCCGCAGACAGTTCCATACTTCCTCTCTCGGTACCCGATCGTATGCCTTTTCCAGATCGATGAAGACGCAATGTAGAGGCAGCTGTCCTTCTCTATACTTCTCCATAAGCTGTCGAAGAGCGAAGATAGCGTCCGTGGTGCTTTTGCCAGGCATAAATCCGAACTGCTCCTCTCCGATGTCTACCATATCTCTCAACCTCCCTTCAACTACCCTCTCCCAGATCTTCATGGTGTGTGAGGTCAATTTTATGCCTCGGTAGTTACCGCAGTCTTGGACATCGCCTTTCTCCTTGTAAAGCGGAACCAATATGCTGCTTCTCCAGTCGTCCGGCATTTTGTTCGTTTGAACAATGTCGTTGAAATGGTTGACCAAGAAACTTATCCCCGTCTCTCCTAGGCACTTCCACGCTTCCGCTGGGATACCATCAGGTCCAACAGCTTTTCCGCGCTTCATTTTTCCAAGAGCTTGGATAACTTCCTGTCTGGTGACGGGCTGGATTCCTGCATCTGGAATTGGTTCCACAAATCTAGGTGTCCGATCGTTCTCAACGTTCAGCAGTTCTTCAAAGTACTCTCTCCATCGCTTCCTGATGTCGCTGTCCTCTGTTAACGTCCTTCCCTCTCGGTCTTTGATGAGTTTCGCCTGCAACACGTCTGCTGAATTCTTGTTCTTGATCTTCGCTATTCGGATCGCTTTTCTTAGACCATCCTGACCGTCCAAACTGTCGTACAAATCCTTGTATGCTCTAGATTTTGCCTTCGCGACTTCACGTTTTGCCGTCTTGTTCGCTTCTTTGTAAGCCTGGATACTTTCTTCCGTCCTCTCTAGGTCTCTCGCCTTCTTCTTATCCTTCTTCTGGGCAATCGCCTCCTGGACCTCTGCATCCCACCACCACGTTTCTCGATTCTCCTTTGCCTTGCCTGATGTTTGGCCTAAGGTCTCCTTTGCTACGTCCCTCACCGCTTTACTCATGACCTGCCAAGTCGGTTCGCTACCCTGAATCCGCTGTTTCACCTTCTCCGCAAACTCTTCCCTGAGTGCTTCATCATCCAGCTTCCACCATCTGGTTCTCCGGGTCGCTGCTCTCTTCGCTTGCTGTTTGCCCTTTACCGTCGCTTTGCAGATGACCGGTTTGTGCTGCTTGGCTACACACTCTCCTGGGAATACCTTACAGTCGGCCACATGTTTCAACATCGTCCTCCTGCATAACACGTAGTCAACCTGCGTGTTGTTTCCGCCACTCGTGTACGTGACCCGCTGTGACGTGCGCTTTTCGAAAAACGTGTTGATGATTGCCATGCCAACTGCTCCTGCCATGTTGGTAATCCGCTCGCCTTGCTCATTCGCCACACCGTAACCATGTCTGCCCATAAACGCCTCCTTTCCGGTGTTGTCTCCACCAACATGTCCATTTAGGTCTCCACCAATCCACATCTGCTCCGTTTCCGGTATTCTCGTAGCACTCTCTTCCAGCTGGATCCAAAAGTCCTCCTTTTCCTGCTCGTCGCATCCAACTTGGGGCGCATAAACACTCGCGATGTTCACCACCACCTTTCCGAGGGCCAACTTAATCCAGATTTGTCTGTCCGACTTTCTTTCAACCGATAGAACGCTCTTCTTCAGATCAGGGTCTAACACAATTCCAACTCCGTTTCGCTTTGCATCCGTTCCGTAGTAGAAGAGCTTGTATCCGTCTCCCAGCTCTCGTGCCTTCTCCCCTTTCCACTTCGTTTCCTGAACACATAGCACGTTGATTCTCCTCCTTCGCATCATGTCCACAATCTCCATTCCTTTCCCGGTCATTGTGCCAACGTTCAAAGTCCCAACCACTAACTCTCGCTCCTCCTTTTCCCTCCTCATTCGCCTTCGCTGAGCTAGCTTCTTTAGCCGCACTCGCTCTTCGTGCGGTAGCCGTAACCCTCTTCTCACAGCCTCACGGCGATCAGACTGCGCGTCGTTTGCAGCGGAGTACGCCCTATCCGTATTCTTCTGCTCTGTGTGAATCCGCATCACTGCAGTTTGGCAAAGTTTTTACGGCCGGATGCCCTTCCTGCCACCAACGAGATGTATCAGTTGAGTCACTTCTGCTTGCGGGCTGCAGACAGACGAGACCGTAACAGAGGAAACCGGGTGCTTCGCTCGACGAATCGGTTGCTTGACACCACGCGTTAAGGTTCATCTCGATCTTCCTCCTTACTAATTCAGGCTGAGGTCTAATAAACTTTTGCAATGTCTCATCTCATTACCAGGGTCCTAACTTGGTTCTTCAGAACCTTTCTTCATTGAATGTGCTACCTTTCTGTCATGACACTGTGCTGCTGATACTTAAGAATCAAGATTGATATGGTATGATAGAAAAACAGCTGAATACCTCAGTAAAATTTTCCAGTATTGCCTCAAGCTCAATGCTATTTGTATAAATAATGACAATAATCCATTTTTTTGTTGTCATTAGTAATCTGAGATTCAGATAAGCATACAATGAGAGCAAACTCTTGTTGTGAGATTGGACTACATGGATCTTGAAATGTTGCCCTGCCATCATAACCTCCCTTTTTCCTGAAGGTTTGGTTCACGTACCATCATACAGTTGTAGAGTAGGAAGTTTCTCTGTATTGAGTTTCCTTTTGCTTAATAATCTTGCTGATTAAGGATGTTGGAGACATGCTGGTTTTTTCCATTGTAATTACTACAATTCACTCTGGAGTTGAAGTGAGAGTCAGCTTAACTTTATTTAGATGTGTTTTGTTATAGCTAAGAAAGAAATCATTAAAGAATGAAGCATCCTAAGCAATACAAATTTTGTAATTTGTACTGAGGAAATACATTTTGTCCAGCCCCCAAACAGAGGGAACCACGGACGTTAAACCGAAGAGTAGAGTAGAGTAGTAGTATGACTACATGAAATTACAGAAAACTGAATTGTTTATACCAAGAGATGAATGAAATAAACTACTTTCACCCCAGGAATTGGTATTATTCAGTCCCAATGGCAATGTAAGTCACACATAGAACCTCATAGCATTCTGCTGACTTAGGTGATTTGACTACATGCTGTTGTACTTGTTGTGGTAGGAATTGAAACTGGTTACTCTATTTGTTGTGGAGTTTAAGCTTGTGGAAAACTGAGATCTTCAGTGTCACAAGGATAACTTTTGTGAACTGATGCTTAATGGACTTGGTGAAGGTGTGTTCTGTTTTGCTGGTATATGTTGTTATATACTGTTTATCTGTTACATATAAGCCATCACTGATGCATTCAGCAACAGTACCTTGTGACCATAACTTTGATGAAATTTGACATTGTATTAATTGATAAAAAAGAAAATACATGCATTATCATTGATATTGCTGTACCAGTTGACAAGAGAATAGAAGAGAAAGAAATAGAGAAGGTAGAGAAATAGCAAGGTTTAAGCTTTTTGTGATGAACTTTGATGCTCTGATATTATTTTCCATTGGTAACTTAGGAAGTGGCTTTGTGTGGCAATCATAGTACTTCTTGTTTTGCTGCTTGTTTTTTATTAAGTAGCTTATGATATCTGTGATTGATACAATACCTGGCATTAACTCTAAAGAGTTCACTTCCAAGGTATTCTGAAGGTTTCTTGAGTTTAGCTTCTGTGCAGTGAAATAGCCAGAGATGACTGGAATGATCCATTCCTCTAGTATGGCAAGTTGTGGGTCTTCAGTGTTCTTGAGAACCTACTTAACAATTATAGTGGCTGGCTTTTCATTGGCTGGGTTGAAGGTTTGGCATGTAGGACACTGGTTACAAGTGTTGATAATGTCATTTACAGATGCTGGCAGTACATACTGTCCTTAGCTTTTCTTTTGATGGTTTCAATTCCCAGATGTAGTGCATACACTGGATCTAAGATATATGGTCACAGAGCAGCACATCATCAGTAGCTATAGCCATTGCAACTTTTCTGAGTGTAACATCAGTGACATTATTGAAGATGTCTGGGTCTGTTTCAGAAATGTCTTGACTCACTTTACTTTCTGCTCTTAGCTGAAAAATGTCATATTGAGGTGATTTATCCTTGATGGCAGTTTTTCTGAGGTGGCCTTGATAGGTGGTTTCCGATGTACATTCTTATGCTTTTTTGTAGACCATATTTAGATGGTACCTTTGCAGTCATTTTGGGTGCACTATTGATGGACTGATGGAATATGCTCAAAAGAGGCTTGTGTTCAGTATATGCTGTGATGCCTAGTTTCCCGTGAAGGTACTAATCAAATCTTGGAGTACCAAATACAAGAGCCAAATACACCTCGTCTATTTGACATAGTCTGGGATTGCTTCCTCATTTGTATTACCAGCTACTACAATAATACTTTCATTAGCTATAGCATGGAATTTCTTGAGGGATTCAATGATTTCAAGAGTTTTACATCGGAACCCCTGAGTAGCTGAGCAGATGTAAAAAGGCACTCAAAGCCATCAATATCGTCCAAAGGGATTAAGAGATTGTGAGGTTTGAGCTTTCTGGACTACGTTTGACTTGTTGCAAGTCAGCTTTGGTATCACATGTAAAAACAGACATTCTTTCCAGTCAATTTTAGTAGATATACCCTCCACTTTAGGTAATCTCTATTTTTAGTGTGGTGAAATAATTTTGCCATCTGTTTTTTACCTCCTCCTTGTTAGATAACACAGTGGCGTTTTCATCCTTGATGACTGTTACATCTCTCAAATTTTCCTTTGCTCACTCTCTGGCTTTGACTATTCTGAATATATTCTTTTCCCCTTCTTTGCACTCGAGTCCGGTATACAATTTCTCACTAGCTTGTATCTTTGTGCTTGTAACAGCTCATTTTGTAACTTGTATTTGCTTTCTGTAGTGTTCCCTTCCTTTAACTGCGTCTTCCAGCTATGCCTTTTTGAATGGTTCTTTCTTTCCTTTAACCGCACTTTGATTCTTCACTTCACTACCATGTATCTTTGTTCCAGGGCTTTGTTGTTGCTACAAACCTTGCTGCATCTTCAGTCACAATCGTCGACATTTCTTTCCAAGTTTCATCCGCATTGCTGTTTCCCAGGCACCGCTTACTGTCCAGCACCGCCTATTTGAAAGCTGCTCTTCTTGCTTCGTCCTTCAATTTACAACATTTGACTGGGCTTTTCATTCTTGTGTGCTAAATTCTCCTTCTTTTGACCTTCAGATTCATAACCAGAAGACTATATTGGCTGTCGACTACCTCACCAGGAATACCCTTGCATCGCAACACTGTACTCCTCTCCTGCCTCCTGGTGATGATGTTGTCGATTTGGCTGCTGTGCCCTCCACTACGGTATTTAATTTTGTATTCTTCTCTTTTCTGAAATAGGACGTTAAAAATTACTTGACCCAGCACTTCCGCAACCTGTAAAACCCTCGTTTGTATGGCCCAAGATCTTGATGCTGTGGTAGTATCTGAAGCCATCCCCTATCTTTCCTGATGCCCCTTGAAGTCTGTACCTATAATAATTGGTTGTGTATGCGGTATGGAACTAAGTATTCCAGGCTATAATTAAATGAAATCTTTTCTTTATCCCAGCACCCACTTTGTGGAGCATACGCACTGACAATGTTCACTACACCGACATCAATTAGCAGGTTTACCGCCATGATGCTATCTGATGTTTTTCCACTCATGCTATTATTCAGTGTGCAATCCTCATCCCGGAGGACAGCTACTCCATGTTATCTGGTCTCTTTTCCATACTATAATAATTTGTATCCCTGGCTAAACTCCACTACTCTGTCTCCTTTTCATTTTGTTTCCTGTATACATAACACTTCAACTTCCCTCCTCTTCATCGCATCCATCAAACTCACTTTCTTTCACCGTCCTGCTGCCCACAATCCAAATTTCGCATCCCATTTTTTAATCTTTTCCTTTCTTCCGTAATTACAATCGTGATTTCTGAAACCCTCGTACTCTTGTCACTGCCCTTTGGTTAGTTTACTGTGCGTCGCTCGCGGGATGCGCCCTAGCCAGTGAATTTGCACGCCCGAGATCCATTTTTCCGTACAGTTGTCCCAAAATCTCTAACCTAGCTGGCAAGGCCTGACGGCAGGACAAATATAAGTGGTGTGTCTAGTCTTGGGTATTACCCTTTGCTTGCAAGATAGTGAGATAATTTAAACTATGACTGGGGGATTTAAAATCAGAGATGCCTTCTCCTAGATGGGCTGCCTTACCAGGGTAACGAACCCCATCTCCTCCCCCCGAGCAACTGATTTAGGGGCTAGTGACTGACCTTCGTCCCTTCCTTCTTTAGTTTAAACAGTCTAGCGGTAAGAACCCCAAAGGCTAGACTTTGGTTACCAGAGGCTATATTTTGCGAACGTTATGAAATCCCAGAGCGTCATCAGAAGTCGCCTGAGTTAAACACAATAATTTTGTTGTATAAGTGCCTGACTCCCAACAGAAAAAATAGTGCCCATGTAATGCTAAGTTCCAATCCTAGACAACAAAGATCATATCAAAGTTAAAAGCAATTAATCCTCCAAAATCTAGTAAAAGTGCTGGGTTGTATTGTCGCATCAGCTATGACAAAAACATTGAATTAAACCAAAAGTACTGTTCTCTATCCAAGTGATATTTTAGGTGAATGGGCATCCTAGGTTTCTTTCTGACATCATTTAGAACAATGCTGAATACTTAACTGCAACTGCAGGGGAGGCATTTTCTTTTCTCTGCAACCTTTGCCTCATTTACAATAACATACAAAATTTCCCTGCATTAAAATGAGGCTCTACTACAGTATTAAGGCAAAGAAGTATATCCACTGTTTATAACCAGAAAGTAGTGGCAAAGTTTTGGATGTGATCCTAAAAGCAGAATATCATGCAGTACCATAGTGGAATGGTCTATCACGTACTTTATCATGGAGAAAGAGAATATGTTACTGGAATTGGTCTTTAATTCAAATAATTTCCAATTTTGGAATTTATTGTATGGAATGAAATGGAAAGTTGTATTCTGCCAACTTCTTATGGGTACCTAAGCTACATCACTAGACTTACTATCCTTAGGGTAGGTGGAGTTGAGACTTCCTCACTTGACATGGCAATTAATGGGTTTCATGAGATTAAAAGAGGTTTATATTGTGGCTGCTCTGTTGGGGGCTGCTGTTTTCTTTATTGAGTATTGGATATCTATCAGAATTCAGGTCCTAAAAAGGCACTGACTTAGCATCCATTCAATGAAACCTGCCTTCCGTTCAGAAACCCCAACCAAGTTCCCATGGGTAACTGTTCATGGGGAAAATGAAATGACTTGAAATTTGCTACTGGCTTGTCTGATAGACCTACTTTCGCATCCAGTACTCAGTATTTGTTCATAGTTTAGCACAGCACAATACGATTTTCATAGTAGCCACCTTTTCATTATGTATTTTAAATGAGGCTAGTTTAGGGTCTCCTGCAGGAATTCAAACCTCACTTTTATAACAAGATGCAGTTTAGTTATTATTTATTAGCATCCTTTTTTGACACAGTAAAAAATCACAATAAATCACTGGCGACGAGTCTGAAGACCCACAAAGGCAGTATTTTTTTGAAAAATGCCAGTTCCAGCAAAGTGCTCTTGGAACAAATGGCACAACGTCAGATACTGGCTCCTCCCTCTTTTCAGCCACATGGAGATCGTGGTAGCATTTAGAGTAACAGATGGAGCCAGGAAGAAGGCCCTTCTTCTACACATGCTCGGTCCAGACCCACAGACGATCTTGACAATTTAGCAACAGCTGACGATTCATGTGAGGAAGGCTCGAATTTTAATTGGCATTGTGGAATTAAAGCAGAATGTGTCATTTGAAAGATTAGTTTTTTTAAGTGTAACAACATGATAGTAATGAACAGTTTATTACTTGTTTAAGACAACTATCACTGTATTTTGAACATGGACTATCTTTGAATGATCAAATTAGAGACCAAGTTATAGTCAGCTGTCGTTCTTCAAAACTAAGAAAGCGTTTACGTACAGAAAACGACCTTGATTTGGACAAAACTATCCAAATAGCCAAAGCCCTGGAAGCAGCAAGTTTATTATTCAAGAAATTTAGCAAACTGTTCCTACGCAAATACCCAATGGAAAGATCAACCAAATTTGGACACCACCAAGAAAAATTAAAACCAATATTCGTTACCTACCTTTGATTACTTAACAATGCCCCAGATGTGGAGCCAAAGGACACACAGGAATTCAATGCTGTAAAAGCCATGGCAAAGCATGCGTTTGTTTCAGAAAGAAAGTACAATTCTCTGAAAGGTGTTTCTTCAAACAACTGGCAACACATGGAAGAAGTGATAAATCTAGAGATAGTGGAAACAACAGCGATCACTTTGGTAGAAGCAAACCCCAAAAGGAAGTTAATCAACTGAACCTGGATCACGAGACATTCATCAGGGAATGAGTCACGTTTACCTTGAGATCGCGCCTGTATCAGACAGATCCACAACAATTGATCTTTCGCATTTCCTGCCTTTGCCATTCTTGAACATTGTTCACTGTACTATCCCATCCAAGAGGCCATCTCATTCAGCGATGTTGTTCTTGGCCTTCCCTTTCCTCCTTTTCCTTCCACTTTACCGTCCAATTACTGTTTCTGCATCCCTGCTTTTCTCATCACATGCCCAAAATACTCAAGTCTTTTTTTCTTGATAATGTCTTTAATTTTCAGATGCCTCTCTCCGACTTGCCTCAGCACCTTTGTGTTGGTCATATAATCAGTGTAAGATATTTTCAGCATCGTCCTATACATCCAAATTTAAAAACTATCAATTTAATTGAAGGATTTGCTTTTAAATGCCCATGTATCACTTGCATAAAATAGTGTTGAAAAAATGTAGTACTGGGCTATTCGTTTTCTGGTTTCTAGTGATAATGCTCTTGTACTTAATATCTCTTTCATGTTTACAAAGTGATGCCACGTAATTTCTATCCTTTTCATAGTCGCTTTTTCTGATCTGCCATCATCACCGATAATCTTGCCCAGATATTGGTTTGTGGATACCTGCTCTATACCGTCAGACAGAATTCCTATCGTAGATATGATCTCGTTCCTATTCACAATCATGGTCTTAGTCTTCTTAACATTGATTCGAAGCTCCTTTGCTAATCTTTCTGCCTTCAAAGCATCCTCTATATTATTTAGCGCCACCTTGATTGTGCCAGTAGAGCAGTGTCATTTGCATATCTGTGATCTATCACATTGAGGTCGCCGATCTTTACTCCTGGCAACTTGTTTGCTTCATAGAATACCTCATCACTATAGAGATTAAATAACTTTGGGTACAGCACACACCCTTGACACAGTCCTTGGTTGATGGGAAAAGTCATTAATATCCCGCCTTGTTCTAATTTAACGCAAGCAGCTTGTTGCATGTTAAGGTTACACATCAAGCGAAGATCACTTTTGCCCAGATATAAAGCACGCAGGTTGTCTTGTGGTTTGTTATGGAAAGTACTATTGAGAGCTTTCTCATAATCAATGTAGCTTGCGCCCCCCATATATATATATATATATATATATAAATATATATATATATATATATATATATATATATATATATGCGCGCATGCACTCTGGAAGGATCCCACAATATCTCTTTAAGCTGTGTTTGCTCTGGCAACATGGCCAGAGAGTTATGTCTCAGAAGCTCTGTGCTGCACTGACGACCCCACAAAGGGCAAAACAGTANTATATATATATATATATATATATATATATATGTGCGCACATACTCATGGAATGTCACACAATATCTCTATTATCTATGTGTTTGTTGACAGCAGGGACAGAGAGTGATATCTCTGAGGCGCTGTGTTTTACTGACGCCCCCACATAAAGAAAAATATGTGTGTGTGTATATGTGTGTATATATATATATATATATATATATATATATATATATATATATATATATATATATATATATATATATATATATATATATGTGTGTGTGTGTGTGTGTGTGTATGTGTGAACAATCGTTGTACAGACGAATCAATTCGTGCCATGAAACTATTAATGTATCAAATAGTAACTTCATAGACCTTCATAGATTAGAAATTTTTTTTCTGGAACGGTGTTGTCTTGCGGGCTGAGATCCCGTAGAAGTGTAGCATATCCCTCCTCCTCTTTTCCACGACTTTGACAACAAGCAATGCAGTATGGCATACGAATTTGTCGTTTTTGTAACATTTGTTTTATTCCACCTCTATTTTCCTTAAGATATAAATAAAGGTGTCGTCATATGTATAGTTTTATCAAGTGTCACTTAGAATCCATGTTTTTTCTTTACATATATAGTGTCTGGCTGTGACTGGCTTGGCTTGGACAGTTTTAAAGGAAGCAAACAGGAACTGCAAGAAAACCACCTGAGTTTGAGGAGTAAGGAAGCTGAGTTGGACATTACTGTGGAGAAACAAGTCTTATTTGAAGATGACATTCGTGTTCCTGATAAAAATTTTGATTTTCTATATGAAACCAGTGACGAAGACAGAGCTACGTATTATGAAAAGCTGAAAAAGCACAAGAAAAAACACCGTAGAAAACATAAAAAGAAGAAAGGGCATAGAAGAGAAGATAAAAAACCAGAAAAGCTAGAGAGGGAAAAAATTGATAAAATTCTTGCTAATACCGACCTAATAACAAAAGTTGATAGAAAACCAGACCGAAATAACTTACTATATGAATCCTTATACCGTTTTGATGTGGTACTGTTTCCAGATAAGTCATTTGCTTGTCTGGGTCTTACGTCATCACAACAAACAGCCTGGCATCCTGCTTCAAAGCTGTCCCGTAAAAAGAATTTAATTGCTGACCGTTACTTTTCAAGAGGTAAGCTGCCAAAGTCTTTCGACCTAATCTCGCCAAAATCACAAGAGAGCAAGTTAAAAACACCAGTTAGTATGAAAACTGTGCCCAAGGATGTACAAGGCGCACATGAAGGATTTATATCATGCCATGTTGCTGATGATGCAGGTATTTGTCCTACTACTCCTTCAGCAGAGAATAGTTTTTCTGCAGTACCAAGAGTAGTTGAACTGGCACAGGAACTTCATAAAAGACTGGCTAAAGAACCAAATAATATTGAACTTTGGATACAGTTTATAGAAATACAAGACGGACTTTATACTACACAAGAGAACTTGCCAATATTTTCTAACTTCTTATTTAAAGGTTCACATGAAACAGTTAACCATAGTGTTATTGTGAAGAAAATCAGTATTGTCGAGAAAGCACTTCACCTTAATCCAAAAGAAGAAAGATTATTACTTTTAAAAATGCAGTTAATGTATGAAATTTCAGATTTTGAGACTGTATCAGCAGAATGGAAGTCATTGATTTTTAAATTTCCGAACAGAAACAGGTTATGGAGAGAGTTTTTAAGTTACCAACTATCCTGTTTTTCACAGTTCAGAGTTAGTTCAACCATAGCCCATTTTTTCAAATATTTCCGGATGGTTACAAGTTTTATAGACGGGACACTTACCTCACATGAAGCAGAGGAAGGCTTCATCCAACAAGCAATTGGAATATTCTATCTCTATGTTTTATTTTTAATTCAATCAGGTTGGTAAACATTATGTCTATGTTTATGTTTGTATCGATACATGTATGTATATATGTATGAATGTATATATGTATGTATGTATATGTATGTATGTATGAATGTGCCATCTATCTAACCAGCTGCCTATCGATCAATTGATCGATCTCCCAGCCTGTCTACTTTTCTACTTATCTACTAATCATGTCTACAAAGATGTTTCAAAAGTTGGTTTATCATACATTTTTCCCTTCCAGGAGAATCAAAATAAAGGGGTATGCAATTAATTTTAATTCAGGAGCAGAAAGTTTACTTTAACTAGACAATAGAGGATTTTCTTAATTTGCTACCTGTTAATGCAAAAGTAGTTGATCGTCCAATGAACCTTTATAATACTGCTTTTTTCTCGCAATGAACACACATATAAACGGCAGAGTTGCCATTTACGTAAAAGGGATTTCAGGAATTCCCATAGTTCCATATTTTCATAGTGCGCCCACTGTGTCTAATGATCTAAAGGCCACCATAAAAATATAGAGTTCCATGCGCTTAGGTGCGTTCTTAAAGAGAGAACATAAACTGAAATTTGAAAAAGCTAAACCCACTATAAAAGCTAAAATATGTAGCATCTACTTATGTGTTGTTCTGCTTTATGGTTTAAATAGTCTCTCCAGGCTATCAAAGTTGTTTTAAAAATATTTTTTGTCACAAGTATGTTATACAAGTTATCGCCATTAAAGGTAATAACTGAGTAAAAATAATTTTTTCTTGTTAAATACAAGTGTTAAATACAACAGTTACACGTACTCACTAGAACGAGCTCTACCACTTCATAATTCATGTCAAATGATGAGAGAGAGGATTTTTAAATGACCTGTCTTGACATAATACGAAATAGAAGCAGAACCGATCGTAGTTCTTAGAGACGGAGAAAAGAATTACCATGTTTGTACAGTCCTCCATTGTAAGTTTGCCCCAACGAGCATTTTTAGGATTTTCACAGACCTGTACCTCCAATGTTATTAATGTCTTTGGGTTTGTTCCTGCAGAGGCAATAGTAACAATAAAGTACAATGTTCGATAATGATTTGGCACAACCTTGACAAACAGAACAGAGTAGTAAGTGATACGAAACATATTTATTGGATCAGTTTTTCTTGTTTTCACGCCATCATCTGCTTTAGCAACTGGTGCCTTCGAAGATTGCCAGTAGTCAAGATGTCATCCTTCACTTACTTTTTTTGTTTACTCTTAAATTTAACAATCAAAGTCAGTCACTATTTGAACTATATACAAACGAAGGTTTGTATTTTGTTCTCTGCTTTTATACGATAAATACGTTCGGGTAATGCATCAACTGTACTGCTTGATGCAGTTTTGATTAGAATTGTGCAATTGCTTACATCATAGCTGAGAGGCACAAATGGGCACAAAGGTCATAGATCAGGGTTGCCAATTTGGCCATATTAGTTGCCCAATTCGGCAGTTTTTGCACTTTTTCTTGCCTGTTGGCAACCAAATATTTAAATTTGCCAGCTTTCAAGACTTTGGCAACTTTTCGCAAATTTCACAAATTTCCGGAAAAAATTACTCAAATTAATAAATAAGTATTAAAAATTTTTTTTTTCATTTTAATTTGACAACAATATTGGAAAAATCTGTTATGGATACAATGTATTAGTTTCTCCGATGCTTCCACAAAGGTTTTCCAAAGATTTCCTGTTGACCCGTGTGACCGAAACAAAGTGCACAAACTATTAGGTTGTGCTCTGACAATGCAACGTTCTTCGTAATGAGGTGTTATGTGTAGCGATATTTCACCTTTTTGATGAACACCGATAAAGGAAGGAAATATTTTGGATGTTATTAGACGTTTTTAATCTCCTTAATTGGTGGTAATGATCGGTGATAGTGGATCACAGAGATAGTGATAGAAAATTACTAAAAAAATTTTTTTTATTTTGGGTCAAAATAGAACATCTACTGTCATGGTATGGCGTAAAATTAGGCAAAAATGTTTGTGCAAACTCGCCTTTATTAATTATAGGAATCCCATCAGCAGATGAACAAGTAAAAATTGCAGAATGCACAATATTTACTAAAATAGAGCCAATATAAGTTAAAATCATATTTCAATACTTCTGATAAAAGTACATAAGTCTGAGTTTCTTGCTCACGCATTCACCAGATGTACACATAAAAAACTGCTAAAAGTCTATGCACTTATAAAAAGTTGAGAAAGTATTTAAAAAGTAATTAAAATTTTCAACGGTCTCGGGAGACGGATTTTTAGTTCCTTGAAAGGTGTTTGTTGACGTGTTGACATGTAGAGATTAGTTCGGATCTTTTGTTTAATAGTTTCAATTTGGATGTAATTATGTGAAATTTCTCCGTCAGACTGAGGTTGGCCATGGTCGATCACTTCCCAATTCAAAATTGGTGTTATGTTCTTGTTTTGTAAATTCCAGACATATTTCGAAAGTTATGTTGAATTAGCTTTATGTACATATTTGAAGGAATTTTTGTGCAGATACCATCTTTCTTTGAATGTTTTTTCGGTCAACCCAATGTAGTTTACACCTTCGTTGTTTTCTGATGATTTGACGGTACATTGGTAGATGACGAGCTTATCACGACAGTTTCCACTCAACGGGCAAGAATCCTTGTTCTAACAATTACACGAATCGATCTTCTTGTTTGTTTCTTCTGCTAGTATGTTCTTGTTGTGTGACGTTATGATGCTGGATACATTTGGTAGACAGCTGTAACTAACCTTCAGATTGTTTCTGTTAAACAGTTTGTGCAATCTGTGCTTTTTTGGGAAGTATTTATCGACAAGTTGTAGAACCTTTTGGCAACATTTGTTTTCACGTTCAGGCTAAAAGCTGGGTTGAACCAAATTATTCTCCTCGATCTGGACCTACTTTTTGATTCTTTTTTATTCAATGCTGTCCTCAAAGCCACTATTACGAAATGCATTGTTGTAAAACGGTGCTGCACGGTGATATATGTTTTTATTTGAAGAAATGCTGTTGATTCGTTCTGATATCATGCTTGGGATACGTTTGATTATATTTGGCGAGACTGGTGAGACTGCATAAAAAAGATACACTAGCATCATAAATGACGTCATCTCACAAGTCTTATACGAAGATTTGTACTACGAGATGAGTGGCCAAGAATGGATATTGCTTGACGAGTTTACAGACATTGCCTGCAAGACGTTTTAATGTTTGGCTGTCGCGTATTACAGCAAAAAAGAGTACATCGTGACAGCATTCCTTGGTATTATCGAAACCATAAGCCAATTGAATAGATCTTTTTTCTGTCACAAAACATGTCTGTGGGCTTCAGGTTAAAATTGGAAGTATCTGTCGGTTATGTTAGGTATTAGACAGCAAACATGGTTTATGGGCATAATTCTCTTTGGTCAAGAATTGTCATGGAAGCCCCAAACTGCTTCCAAATGAAATACCTATGCCAATCTTTGGCCTTGTACGTAAAGTGTGCCTTCCAGTATGTAAAGTATGCCTTCCATCAGGTCTACGGTTCTTGTAAAAGAGCGTTTCAAAATGGTTTTCAAAAAGTACCATTCGAAGAGGCGCCTGCAGTGAGCTCTTTGAGATACTTATTTCTGACACAAATAGCTGTTCTTTGCCAAACCCACTCCAGGAGTTCAATCGAACACGGTGGTTGGTAAGAAGCAGAATATCATTCTATATATTGACAGAATGGTGCAAGCTTAATACATATTTTGAAATGGCGGAACAAAAAGGTGAAACCAGCATTCGGTATAGAGCACGGCTCATTTCGGATATACTCAAAGATCACATAAAGCTTTTATATTTCCACATTTTGTATCCTGCTGTTGCAAAATTCGTGAAAGTTAACGTATATTACCAAGCAACAAACGTTGATGCAGACGAACTTATTCATCGGCACCATTATTGCTACAAAGCTTCATATGTCGACTCCATAACGGAGATGGTGATGTCTTGACAGTTCAGAACGTTGATTTTGGAGGAAAGTTTGCTTTCGATGCAACGAATTCAATGAAAAACAGTGGAAGTGATCATGACATAATCATAAAATTCAACGAGATAAAAAGGCATTGTCATTCAATGCGTCTCGATGCAACCCACAAGCCTCGGAAACTCGTAACCATGCCTCAAGATATGTTTAAAGGATTAGTGTATCCCCACCCGCCACGGATTTTAAGTCAGGTTGCTGGTGTTTCACCCCTGAATCTTCTGATGCATCAAATCATCGATTAAGGGGCTAAAAATGATAGCCAATACGGAAAAATCTGTTTTGTTGATTAGCAGGAATTTTTCAAAGAAGTCATGTAATAAAGGCAATTCTCTTTTGCTAATGTGTAGCTTACTGTACAAGTCTGTTCGGGGAATGTTCTTTAGAAACCCTTACAAAATATGCACTATCTTGCCCACACAACACCAGTCCGTAATGTGTGATGAAGCGAGTACTTTCGTTTCACAAGTATTTGCAGAAAACTGTTGACACCTTTTATGTTAAAGCTGTTATTGTTCATGAGAAAATTTCCCTACATGTAATCGCAAGATATCTTTTTCTCCCCTTTGAATTGCCAGTAATACGACTTCAGGTTTGCACAAGTCTACTAGAAAATTTAAGACGCCTTTTTCTTGCTGAAGACACAATACTAGCCCTGATCTTTTCTTTGGATAGCTTGCAAATTGAATAGTTGAATAACTTGAGGACATATTTTATGAACCTGAATTATGTGAATGTTGGGTGCTGATGCGTGACCAGTTAATTCTGACCTCCCATCTAAGTGATCTTTTTAATGGTAGGAGAAAATGCTTCCCTTTCATTATTGACACTGGTCTGTCCATGAATACAGCTGGCTTTTATCCATCATTTTCGATATTTTCCCGACCAGTTGTGATAAGATTTTAGATAAAAGTTTTTTTCAGGACAAATAAACTATGTTTAAATACGTTTTTTGAGTCCTAGTTATATGTTAACGTCGTGAATTGTTATATGTGGCTGTTGTTTCAACCACTACTGTTAAAACAAATATGAACACATTTGTGTAGCAGATAAACAATATCGGATTTAGAGTGGAAGTTTAAAGGTTGCGAAACTGAGAGAGAAAATTCTAGAGTACGAGCTACTTCTGTTTATTGTTGATCTAAGAAATTCTTAGAAATAATATACACACAGGTAATTCTTATCACAACTATCATTTCCTTCGTTTTTTGTGCAAGAATTTGCTGAAGGGCACCTTCGCAAGGTAGAGGTATGTATCTGAAAGGAATCAATTTGTTTTATACTTTTAAGTATATTAACGATGCATGCTACCAATTATTACGGAGTTTTAGAAGCTGCATTAAGTATTAAGTGCATTGTCTACTGTCTAGAATAAGCTAATCAGCATACCTACGTTATCATTCTCTGCTATTGTGTTTTTTGCTTACTTACTTTAGGAACCTGTCACAATTTTGTAAGGGCTTTTATATTGTGAAGTCCATAAGAATTGTTATTTAAAACAGTTAAAAGCACATATGTAATAATGATCTATAAAGTAAAAATGAACTTTCGAAAGAACATAAACCGGTTTTTTAATAGTATATTTGACCTGTTTTAGGTTATTCAGAAAAGGCCATGGCAAGTTTACAAGCATTGATTGAATTTAATTTATTTGCACCTTCTGAACTACAAAATGTATTAAGCAGTACAAAGAAAAACTTTTTTGAGACTTTTTGGGATTCATCTGCGCCAAGGTAAGATTTTAATGCCTTTCATTTAGGAAGATATTGATATCCGCTTTTGCTTTCTTGGAATTAAAATAATGTTTGTTTCAGTTTCTCTGAATTTAATTTTTCGCGTCTGGTCCCTTGTTTATTTTTGTAGCCTGACAGATAATAAGGATCTTTAATTGTTTGGGATGCCTTGTGGTAACCGGTACTGTTTCTTATCGTGAAAACCGAGTATGGTCGATGTAAAAAATGACTTTATACAGTTCAACTAAAGAAGTAGAAAATTTTATTGAATGCTCAACTATGGCAAAGTGATGAAAATATATATTTGAAGAATAAAAAATTAAAAGGAAATTAATGGTATCATGTTAAAATTATATAGCCAATTTGATGGTTTATGGTAATGTGTGATGTGGAATTTGAAAGAAGGCTTTACGTTCACAGACGTTTCTAATATACTGTGTTTTATTTTTTTTGAGAAGGGAAAATTCTCTCTAACGTAACTATACTTCAATTTTTTTTCTGGTCTCTTTGTTATGACCTTGTACTTTAAGTTACACGAAAGACCGCAAAGATATGTATTGGTTTAAAAAAAGCAAGGAGATAATCCTATCCAATTTTTAAATTTGAAACAAATAGGAATCATATGACTAAAGACAAACAATAGAAAAACAGGCAAGACAAAAGATTTTAAGATTATCAGAAATAGTTCTGCTTGCATGTTTACATAAAAGCTGGAAATAGTTATTGCACGTTGTTTTTCCGTCGTAAATTAAGGAGTACCTGGCACATTATTTCATGATTTTGAAAAATTTTGTTTTGCTTTGATGATTCAACCAACTATAGAAAGGGTTGATTACCATCTTATGTGAAAATTCATGCAATTTTTAAATATTTCTTGTTTACAACAGATTTGGTGAAGGTAATGCTAGAGGATGGTCTAAATGGATGTCAAATACAGGTAATCCCAGATCAGGCGACCGTAAAATAAAAGCTATCGGAATATCATCGTTGGTTATGGATGTTTATAAGCCAAAAAAAATGTCTTCGGAGGAAGAGATTTGTGTGGAGTTGCCCCGGAATGAAGCTTGGTGGGAGATTGAAACCACCCGTTCTGCATGTTCTTTGCTACCCACAAATCGTGATGTTTTGACAGAAGAAGCTTCCGACATCGACGATCCCGATCGAGTTGTTCTCTACGACGACATATCAGGTTGCCTATTTAAAGTAGACGACGAAGAAAATCAGTTTATGTTAGTACTGCTTCTTCTGTTGGTATTAGGATGCCCTATATCTGAACAAGAGTTTATTGTAACTGTCAGGGAATCATTGTCACAATTTGGAATTATTAAATTACTTAAACAAGGAGAGTTTGACTCTAAGACATTCTTAAGGGTAAACATAGCTTATAACGGGATGCTTTCTACATGGAAAGGTTTTTTCATCGAATCCACCAAAATACGTTTTCTAACCAAGAGCGTTGTGTCATGTATACGACGTACTTTTGACCAATCCTTGTTAATATTTGAAAAAAAGTACCTAAGTTTATTGTCGACACTGTGGTTTCAATTTGAGATTATGTTATATGAAACAATAACACATGACACTTGTTATCTTGGAGACACAAAAAAGAGTGCCAAGGCAGTGTTGTCACTAGGAAAAGAGCTATTGCGCATGACTGCGAACAGAGATAACATCACTCTTTGGAGTTTATTTGGGCAGTTTGAATGGTTTTATGGGAGTCAGGTGGAATCGCAGAGAATATTTGAGCTCGCAATTTCTTTATTTGTGTCAGGTTTAGAAGATATTCAAAACAGAGAGGAATCGTTTCTGAAGTTTTGCAGGTTTGGTGGATTTTTTCCTAGAGATTATTACTGCTTTTATAGTACTTGCTGCATTATGTCTGTATTGATTTGATAATGTTGTTAAATATCAAAACAACTCTACAGATATGTTCTAGGTAGGTATTTTAGACTTTTTTATTGCAATATCTTATTTTCTAGCCAAAGTACAGACGAGCATCTGCATTGGTTACAAATAGGTATATGTTGCTGAGGAAAAAAGAGGTTATTGTCACCACACTTACACATTGATTGCTTGGTTTTTTCCCACAAAGCCCTGTATTTTGCTCTCCTTGCCATCTTCCTGGGAAGATGCCCATCCCTTGCGTTTTTACAAAAATATATAAATAAATGGTAATACTTTTTGTGAATTTATAAAAAAACTATTCTATATTAGAAATTTCAACATAGTATTTCTTCTGTGATCTGATATTCAATTTGTACATTCAGCGCATTCTTTCAGTTATGCTATCTATGTATTTCATCTGTTGTCTTCCTTTTGCTCTCTTTCTGTCTATTCTTCCAAGTAAGTAATATCTTTTATATCCATGTCCCCTTCGTATATGACCAAGATATTGTAGTTGTCTGCTTTTAATATTTACCATTGATTCACTTTTCACGCCAAAGAGGTTGCTGGGAAGAGACAACAGCATTGTTCCTCTGTGGTTCCTGCACTCATCCATACCCCCCTTCTTTGCTATCTTCACGATGTACCCTTCTTTCCAGTCCTGTGGTATTTCTTCTTCTTCCCACACGTGTTCAAGAAGGGGACACAGCATGGCTACCGGCGTTTCAAGATCTACTTTAAAGGGCTCTTCTAAAATGCCGTCAGATCCAGGTGTATTGTTCTTAAGTAACATGGTGGCCATCCTGATCACTTCCCTAGTGCAACTTTCCATTGGTGATAGCAGTGTCTCATCCGCAGGGGCAACCCTTGCTCTCTCTGCTGGTATTTGTCTGTTGAGACACTCGCTGAAGTGATCCCGCTACCGTTCTGTTTGCTTCTTTCAATTTGTTATAGTAACAAACTTTTTTTCTTTTGTTGTCATTCTGGTGATATTGTATGGCTTTTTCATACTCCGCTGCCCTGCTGCCATCTCTGCTCGGTTGACCAAACCTACAATAAACCTCTTGTCTCTCCTGACGCACTGCTTGGCTTTCTTGTGTTTCTGTCAGTACAACTATTGAAAACTTGTTTTTAGTCTGGGGCTAGCATTGTTCAAGAAAACCTTCACCTTTTTCCTCTCCTCCATTTTCTCGTGTTACCTGTGTCATCCACGACTTGTGTTGTTTCTTCTTATCCACAGGCCCTCGTGACATGTTTTCCAGATCTCCTCGACNAACTTTTTTTCTTTTGTTGTCTCTTATGGGGACCTAGCCCTGCTAACCAGCATTCTGGTGATATTGTATGGCTTTTTCGTACTCCGCTGCCCTGCTGCCATCTCTGCTTGGTTGACCAAACCTACAATAACCCTCTTGTCTCTCCTGATGCACTGCTTGGCTTTCTTGTGTTTCTGTCAGTACAACTATTGAGTCTGGGGCTAGCATTGTTCAAGAAAACCTTCACCTTTTTCCTCTCCTCCATTTTCTCGTGTTACCTGTGTCATCCACGACTTGTGTTGTTTCTTCTTATCCACAGGCCCTCGTGACATGTTTTCCAGATCTCCTCGACCTTCTCCCGCCCTCTCTTTATAGTCTCGAATTCGTCCACCTCGTCTCACATAGGCCGAGTACCTTCAAATTGTAGTTTTTCATTTCCATAGCTGGAGTTGCTCTTCTCCTTTCTTCGTACATTGTTCGTTTACTTGTTTGTGTTTCTGTACTCTGATTAATGCACTAACAGGTGATTAGTCCTCAGCTTTATCATTGGTCTGTTGGCCAGCATTACCTGTTTCCACCTCCCACGACGAGGAGGTAGGGTTGAACTTTTGGAGGCAATTTAAAATAGATTGGTTATTAAACTTTGAAAAGACTAAAAAAGGTATCCGTAGAATAAAGAGAGACTTGCCTTTATGTAATTAGGTTTAGTATAATTAATCACTTTTTCTACATATTGTTCTCTTTATTGGTTGTTTGTGAAGTCTAGTTATCTAGTTATAGAATATTTAGTGTTATTATATATATATATATATATATATATTGACAACGGCCAAAGACAGCTTCGGGTAATTCAAGTAATCATCTAGCCTTGAACCAGAAAAAACAGTTCTTTGAAAATGAGATTTAAGTTACGCCAAATTTTATCAGAACGGAGGTTTCAGTTAGTTTAGATTTTTGTTAATCAGGACCACTATGTACGCTATGCAAGAGTGTGATAGAGTAGTTCAGAAAAGTGTCAAAAAGTTTATTTCGGTATTAGAACATACGCTTCACAATTCGAAGCTTGTGTAGCGTATGTTCTAAAATGCTAGGGGTTTTGTTGCAAATATTAACTCCATTTTGAATTGGCTGTGGTATCACAAACTAATTTGAAAAACACTACAACCTGCTACCCAGTATGTCGTAAAAGATGTGCGGTGCAAAAATGATAAGTACGAAGGTTTTGTACAAAAAATAGTATTTTATTTGTTTTATTGGACTTTATGAGAAATTTTAAACAAAAGCATTCAGTGTCTTAATTTGTTTCAACTTACGTTTAGTGGAGATAATAGGGTTATTGTAACTACTGAATATAGCTAAGTTTTCAATGGTAATTTTGACATTTTTATTTAGGAGTTTTATTCAGTTGCTTAAAACGAGTTCCTTGCTACTCCTTTCTTACTCTGAGGTATTTCAGTGTAATTTTTTGCCTCGTTTTCTAGTTTTTACATAAAAAAGAGCCTTGGATCTTGCTTGCAAAAATTAATATCAATTTGCAGAGCTAATGGAAAGCTGGTTTATATCAATAATGTTTTTGAAAACTAGTAAGGTAGTAGTTGCGGAGTTCTCACAAAGTCAATAAATGAAGTAATAAAAGTAGGGGGTTTTTATTCGAAAATCAGAGATTGGATTGTATAACTGGCTGCATGCATGATCCAATTATTAAAGATTGTACTGAAGTTGCTTTACTTTGATTTAAATGTATGTGTTATTTCCTTCCACAGGACCTACAGTGAACTATTGATGGGAATTCATCCACAAAAGAGTATGCAGGCAGACAATAGGACAGCTCTAAATGTTATTTACAAAAGCGTGGACCCAAGTATACAGTTACGGGAAAGTATAGGAAAAGAATTCACAGCAGTAGACATTTTACGAATACGTAAACAGTTTCAAGAGAAATGGACAACAGTGACAACTAGCTCCTGCCGTTCGTATTCGTCCTATGCTGTAGAGCTCATAATGAACTGGTCACTGTTCGAGTATATCACTGCTGGGATGACTAAATTTATTGAAACTATTTCGCTCGGACTTGATGTTGACATTTCTTCTGAAATTAAACTGGTTTTACATAAATATCGACTTATTATATTAGATTATCATATTGAAAAAGATAAATCCTGCTGCACTATGTTTAGTAAAAATTTGTGGCATACATTGGAAGATTTCCCGTACGACCTGTCTCTAATATACTTGAGCATTGTCACCCTTCAAGGAGGGTTTTCTTCGCTGAAAATAAGAAAGCATTTTTATTCTCACCTTGAGAACAGTGTCTCAGTCAATTCTTGGCTTGGCGCTATTCTATACGAAACGGAAAGGTTGAAAAGAACAAAGCTGCTGCTGCTTGGAAGCGAAGATGAACTTAAAAAAGAAGCCGATGTAAATGTGAGTTGAATTTTATAACTTTTTTCCTGACTGCAATTTTTTAAAAACATTTTTATAAGTATTTTGTATTAACCTTTTATCTTTGATTCTGTATGAACTATGGTACGTAAGAATAAGGCGGGATTTCTTTTTACGAATTTACACGATAAAGGGTGACTGTACATCGTGTTGCCCACCCCCTCACCACTGAGGGGTACATGGATCACATATGTGTTGTCGTGATGGTCGCATATGACAACTACTTACTTGCAACACAAGTCAATGAAGTATATACTAAAATTTATTGCTCAGTCTTTTTATTGTTAGCAAAGCGCAAACAAGTTTCAAAGTCATTTATGAATGTAAGATAAGTATTTTCACACAAATGCCATTGTAAAAATCATACCTGTATACTTGCAGTTTGCAAACGAAATAAATATATTATGTACAGAAATTACAACAGATCAAAACTTATGAGCCATGATAGCAACCATTAAGTCGTTTAAATTTTTTCCCCTGAGGTTTGTTATCTCCTTTAATTGACTGTTTTATGCATCTACAATAAATATACACTTTGAAAAGATTTTGACTTAACAAGGCACTAATCTCTGTTGACACTAGCCCTGAATATGGCTCTTTGTATACACCTCATTGGTTTCCATTGCATTAACCATCATTTAAGTATGCCTTTCTGTTGAGGATACTGTCTCAATTTGTCCAAACATCCACTTGCCTTACGGGCTGACACTTCCTCTGGAGATGGAGTTGTACTGTCTTCATCACCTCTGGCATCTCAATTATCTCCTTTTGCATTCTTCTATTGTATCTTCCCATCTTCAAGCTCAGCCTGACAATGGGAGAAGTATCTCTCAAAACGTAGCTGAGAAAAAGCATATGACTTATGACATGATAAATATTCTACATCAAAGACTTTGTATGTTTAAAGGACTCAATTGTCAGAAAGTATTTATGTCAGCAAGTATTAGAATATTACCCCTTTAGTGTTTGGATTAAAAGTAAAGTAGACAATTGACTGTTTCGGATTCCCATCATTAAATGGCGATTTACGAGATGTTTTGAACAAGGCTATTAGTATCACTTTCCGGGCCGCTGGAAATTTCCTTTTCCAGCACATTTTTAATAATGATTTTGTTTGACCGTTAAACGCAGTATGAAATGTTGGCTTGAGATCGAAAATCTTGACCCGGCTTAACTGCATTATATTTGTTGCTGGTTCGTGAGTTCTGAAAGGCAATTACGTCACTTATGTATTCCATTATCCCCATGAGAAAACTATTTTCTTAGCATTTGTATATTGCACTTGAAGCTCAAGTCACCATTTCAATTTTTCATTAGGATTGTCGAACTGTACTTGCCTGTCTACCAAAATCTGGAATCATAAATCGTATCAGGTCAACGTTTACTCAAGCTGTAGATTCGCGTATTGGTAGACATTGTGTTGCACTTTGGAGATGGTTCCTGGAGTTTGAGGTAGGTCTTGCCTGTAGAATGTGATTACATCTGTTAATGTATTGTAAAGAGTATTCATAGCACCTACTTTGTAATCAATGTCTACAAATTCTAATGTACAGGAAATAATTGGTACTTCATCTACGAAAACTATATTTTTCCATTGTGGATTAAACTCCCGTCTTACGGTAATGACAGGATTACAACAATAAGCGACGTTTTCTGAAATGCAATCGATTATATATTAGATTTTTGTATATTTGAGTAAATCTCCATAATTTTCTCCTTTCTTCAATATGAATGTTTAACCTTATGAGTGTGTAAGTAATTTCGGATTTTGTATTGCATTTTAAAAGTTCATTCAATACTGTAGTTCATTATATATGTATAATGTTTTAACGTTAAAGATATTCAATATTCAGACGTAAAGGGTAAAGTTCTCCAAATATAACCTATACTTTCAGACAAGATCTACCTCCCCATATAAGCCCTGTATAAGTACTCCATAATTCCTGTGGTCAAAATAATGGAATTTCTTTAATACAATGTACTTGCCAAAATGGTGGTCACGGTGAGGATAACGATAACCATGTTATTTATTTATGGCGGCCATAGGAATTAAAGATACAAGTCCAATGTACCTTGTTACGTCCAGCCGTACCCTTCGCTGGTAGTTCACTTCATTCACACTCGCGTCACATAGCTGACCTCCTTTGTCAATACACAAAGAAGAAGCCATAACATTGAAAAAACAGTACTGATTTTGCAGCCTTTATCACACGACAAAGAATCCAGGCAAGTGAAAGTATGGCCTCCTTTGATCTTACATCATTATATGCAAGTATCCCTGCTGATGACGCTTTATGAATTACCAATGACTTACTTGAACATTATGATTCATTGCCATCAAGAACTGCACTAAAGCCTCCAGATATCCTGAATCCACAACAAGCCTTTCTTACCAACCCATGCGTCCTATTCAACAATGCTGCGTACACACAAAACAGCGGTGTACTCATAGGAGCTCCAATATATTCTGTTATAGCTGAGATATTCATGCAAGCGATTGCAGCCACAGTATTATCAGCAAAGCAGGGGGCAACTGTTTGGCAAGATATGTTGACGATGTTTTCGCAACTATTAAAAAGGATGATCTACAGGGTTTCTCTTAGCACAACAACAGTCTTTACTCAAACATTGTGTTCGCCATGGAGAAAGAAGAAGAAACGCAGGTGCCCTTCCATGATGCCCTAGTGAAGAGAGAAGCGGATTGTACCTTTTTCTGTTGCTATCTGTAGGAAACCAACTCACCAAACAGTACTTTAACAATGTACCATACTAACCAGTTCAGCTTGTCATAGTGTCATCACCGTTCTCTTTGGAAGGACAATAACTATCATTTCAAACCCATACGACCTCGGAAAGGAACAAAGACACCTCCAAATGCTTCTCATTTCCAATAGATACCATACTAGGAATGTCCAGGAAGCATAACGGAAAACTAGCAGGTCTTTTTATAAAAACGAAAACGAACCTGTGGAGCTAATATGCCTACCATATGTCAAAGACACAAGTGAGGAGCTAAGACGAACTCTCAAACATCATAGTATCAAGTGTTCAATTTTCACAACATCCACCCGAGGGACAATACTCTCAAAGGCAAAGGATCCAGTTCCACTTAAAGAGAGAAACAATAAAGTTTACAGATCACAGGACTGCCCTTCCCTCTACACTGTAGATTCAAAGCGTTCCTTGGGTCAAAGAGAAAAGGAACACAAGAGAGCTGTTTCTTCTTTTTTCTTCTTTTTCTGCTGACATGTCCCTTGCTAGGGGTCGTCATAGCGAATGTGGCTTCTCCACCGTATGCGGTTCTGTGCGTCTTCCCTCGTGAGCCCTTTTACTGCCATGTCTGCCTTTATATTGTCCATCCATCTGTGTCTTGGTCGCCCTCGTCTTCTTTTCCCTGGTAGCTCCATTTGCATGCACTTCCTTCCTACATACCTGCTCATCTCTTCTTTCTACATGTCCAAACCACCTCAGTCGGCACTCCTGCAGCTTCTTGGAGGCTTCCGCTACGCCCAAGTCTCTTCTGATGCTTTCATTCCTGATCTTATCTCTTCTGGTTACACCCTTCGCCCAGCGCAGCATTCGCATCTCTGCCACATCAAAGCAGCTTTCCTGGCGTTTGGTGAGAGGGACCGTTTCCATTCCGTACATCATTGCCGGACGAACCAATGTCTTATACACCTTGCCCTTCAGTCTGACTGGGACATGTTTGTTGCACAACACACCAGTCGCTTTTCTCCAGTTGTTCCAGCCAGCTTGAATTCGCTTCCTCACTTCCTTGTCACTCCCTCCATCA
>RDPX01000127.1:2033183-2070383 GCA_003991215.1 Morbakka virulenta
CCTTGTCCATCTGCTTCGCTATTCTGAAAATCTTCCTTTGTCCTTCTGCAGTGTCCATGTTACCGTACATTTCTTCATATGCCACCTGTTTAGCCCTAGACACAGCAGCTTTGGCCTCTCGCTTTGCTTCCAGGTACTCTGCTTTCCTTCTGTCACTCCTGTCTTTGTGCCAAGCTTTGTAGTTTTCCTTTTTCTTCTTTACAGCTTTCTGAACTTCCTCTGACCACCACCACGTTTCTTTATCCCTTTTCTTTCCTCCTGAACTCTTTCCCAAAACTGCTTCTGCTATGCTTCGAATGGCTTCAGCTGTTCTTGTCCAGTTCACAGGTAATTCATTCCCTCCTAACTCTTCTTGTACCTGGGACACAAACTGCGCCTCCAAATCCTTGTCTTGCAGCTTCCACCACCTTATCCTAGCTGGTTTCTTACACGTTCTCTTCACAACCGTAATCAGCTTCAAGGTGCACACCACAGATCGATGCTGAGTTGTTACTGCAGCAAGAAATCCACACATCCCAAAATGACTCTAAATATCAGTCACCTGCTGTGGTATGAAATATAATTTTTTGACATGTAGAAGTTAAACATGCTATCTCTGAAAAGTTCTCTACTGAAAGCTATTAGGTTGAGAACTGGGTGTTAAGTTTCCAGTCAGTTTAACTTTTGGTTTCCCAGGTGTAGTTATCCACGTAACAGACAGTTGAACTAACGACGCTACTACAAAGGAATGGCTGTACCAGAAAATTGTTTGCCCCGTGAAGAAACGTTCTATCACTGTTCGTTCTATCAAATGTTCTATCACCTATTGCTATACTGAGAAAAACTGGGCTTGAAAATGGACGCGGCAACCTGATCTACTTGCCCTCGTACCCCATGCATTTACCAGATTAATATGGTGAGAAGGACCGAGATAAGGTCAATTGTAAAGTACTGATTCTCTTTTAAAATCACTTTTATGAAATAATTTTAACAAACAGGTCCCCGGTAATTGCTGCGTTTCTCCACTTTGCTCATGATTTAAAGTGTGATTTAGATAATACTAATCGCGATCTATACTGCTACTTTACGATAGTACTTTCTGTTGATTGCTTAGTCACAGACGTCTAATCATTATACACTTCAATAGGCTGTAAGTATGCGTATTGAAGAACCGATTCTTTTAATTGGGAAACTTTGTTTCAAAAATAATATGCCAAACATATACTCATGATTTTGCATCGACATTTTTAGCATGCATGAGGTAAGTGGTTACTTGTGGAATATTCTTTTTATGCCTTGAAAACAAGAGAAGTTATTTGTTTGGGTTCATTTTTAGTCATTTTTTGTGCATTAGCCCATATTTATGGACGTAAATTTCTGCTCAGTAGTCCGCACCAGCGGTTTTGACGGAGTGGTTGCTGTTACCGAATTAACCCTGTTGTCAATGGGATCTTCTTTGGATGTGTTTATACATCAATGGTCATTTACCACAAACCACTGCGTTACTCATAGGCCATAAGCCATTTTGATTTCAAAATTCAAAATTTTGTTTTGTTGGGGTATGGATGATTATGCTGGTGGTATAAACTGTGTACGTTAGGGACTGATGAACTATAGATGCTTGACGGTGGTGGATGAAGTGTGTGCGTATTTGCCAATTTTTCATGCACATCAGAGGTATAGGTATATAAAGCCCTTCGAAATGTTGCCTTCTTGTGTCAGGCGCTCAATGAGCAGTATTTCTTTCTTTTTCTTAGTCAAATTTATCGGTGAAGTACAAATATAGTTTCGTTTATTCCTCCATAACGATTCCTTACTTGTAATTTGAAGAGATAATTATTAAATCTTAGTAAACATAGAAGCAACCTTTTTACAGGCTCATCGTTACCCAAAGAGTATAGGAATATCAATATGACTGCAAATAACATCGTATAGCAAACATTGAGACAGTTGGCATTTCAAACAAAAAATTAATTAGATTTTAGTTTTAGTTTGGAAATTGAAGAATGGCTTAAGTTATTTGTTCAAAAGTTGATTACATACTGTTAAATTGAATAATAATTTTAGTGCAGTTTTTTATCATTAATTACGGGAGTGCAAGCTTTATTTTCATCATCGTGTTGGAGCATGCAACAAAAAAGATGCAAAATTTGACTTATGATTTTAGGCTGAGTGTACTTAACAAACTGCTTATGTGCCAAAGATGTTGTCTTATTAACAGGTCGTCTGTGGTAATTGAAATGGAATTCAGAAAAATATCTTGAAACTAAAAATGATGAACTCTGTGAAAAAAGGGGACTAAATATCAGCCTTGCACAAAAAGTTTTTGATGGATGAACATACCTAAAACGGCTTCATGGACTAAGGATTTGCATTCATGCTTCTCGCCACCTTTAGTTGCAATTAAATGGGGGCTTTTAATTTGATACTGACAAAGCTTTGAAAAAAGTCATGACGGTACCTGTAATTTCTGGGTAGAGATATGCTGCACCATATCATGTTGGTTTAATTGCATTACTTGTTTTTACCAATGCCATAAAAAGTAGTCATTTCTCAGCACATATTAATCGAAGGTTTGTATTTTCCTTTACGAATAGGTTTCTTATGGTGATCCCAAGGAAGGAAAACGAGTTTTTTATCAAGCGTTACAAAGATGCCCATGGTCTAAGGTACGCATATAAAGCCACCATCGTGATTTTCGTGATCACGACATTAAATATTGTTCACCATTCTCATATACAAATTAATCAATATGTAAGATACGAAACTTGACAACACTTTTTTTATGTGTTACTACGGTATTTTTCGGTCTTGATGAATAATAGCTGTAACCCCATTAGCTTGTATTGCAAGTTCACAGAAGTGTTACAGTAGGCAAAATTTGTAGTGGGAAACTCACTGCAATGAAATTGAATTTGAATTATTGGGAGTGGATGCGTGATTTTTTTTTTAAGCCATGGGTTTTTTGAAAATGGTTTTAAGAAATATAGTTGGAATTTGATATTGAATATGTTATAATGGTGAGGATAAAAGCACGAGAAGATTTAATAATATCCATCTAGTATTTATTTGCTACAGGTCACCAAGTTTGTTCCATAATACCCAAGTGACAAAATAGTATTTGGTTGGAAGAGTAGAAAAATAGGGTTAGGAAAGGTGTGACTTTTTTTCCTCGTCGTTAATTCTAATTTCATATACTATTGTACCCAGTCGGTCTCAAACTTTCATTTCTTTTCATCCTCTACATGAGATACATCCCTTTACATTTCTTTACATGTCTTTTACACAACACTTGCCCACAAGCTTAGTTTCATCCGTTTTCTAATGGCTGTTGCTGTGTCTGCTGAGAATCAGGTTTTTAATTTTTAACACATGGAATAGCCAAATTGTTTTCTCAGTAATTTCACGTCTTGATTCTTTTAGCCTGTCTAGTTTGCCCTTGTATTTGTCAACCTTAGGTAGGTCATTCAGAGTAGTAAATAAGTTACTTTATCGATACGTTTGAAATGAGGCCCCAGTTAGTTTTGTATTTCTTGGACTTTGAACAAAATTTGACACAAGTTAACGAACAGAATTGTTATAATGGAACATTATTAGGTACGGGAAGGAACTACGTCGAAAATGATAACGAATATGCTATATAGATCGTACAAGCCTTGGTACATGCAAACATTTAAGCTTCTCGATTTTGAAAGCAAGGTTCTGGAGAGACCACTAGGGGCAAAATAATGGTAACTTGTACTAAACGTGACGTTGATATAGTCTCGTAGTGCGTTTAAGGAGCACACATGTCGCACATTCTGTTAAAAGAAAATGATGGGTGGGGTATATTTTGCTGGGGAAAAATAGGTAGACAGAAGGATTTGACAACGAACGAGAAAAATGGCTTGACTCCACAACAAAAAAAAAGCAAAAAGAGTTTTAAATAGATATGATAGAAAAAGACCCAACGAAGAAAGTTGGCTACAGCTCACTTCGACCCTATGTACTTCTGTTTTTCAGTGGCATTTAGTAATTGGGAAATTTTAGGGCGACTTTTGAAATGTCCTCAGGAAGATGTTGACATTTTCTATTGAAAGAGAGTATTATCGCCCCACAAAACTCTAGCACTTTTTGCAATGTGGGAATTCCTTGTTTTCAATAAGGAGTGTGTACTGTAAATACATTAATACAAATAATATACAAGTTGAATAGAAACTATTTGAGTAAAATTTTGCAACTTGTCTGGAAATATGCGCTGAAAGGTTTGGTCGTAATATGAATGTATGCATAAAGTTATGCCTGGGTTTGTGCAAGACACTCGCTTGCCATACATAAATGGAACTCGTTGGCTCAAGGAAAATTACCTCGGTTACAGAATGATATGACGTTTATACCATGCTTCTTGAAAAATTATCACACAAGTTCTCAATCTTTATCCACAATATAAGTTCGAAGACTCAAGTAAAATAGAACTGTTGTCATTGGTTTTATATTTACTAGAACTAGTTTATTCTTGTTTATCGTCATATTTATTTCGGTTTTCATAGTATCACTGAGATTTCCTTTTTTTTCTTCATATGTAACAGGTGCTTTATATGGACGCATTGAAATATTTTCCATCGGATTTCGAAGAAATAATTGATGTGATGCAAGAAAAAGAAATTAGATTATGTTTGCCAGTGGAGGAAATGGACATTTTACTGGAAGGCCCTACTTGAACTATTTGAGCAACAGTAAAATGACAGTAAATTTTGGGGCACGGACAGTAGTTGGTCGTAGATATGAACTCTTGAAAAACTGCCTCTTTGGCTTATGCTAACATGGCAGTTGTTAACTGCTTACATTAACCAATATGTATTTGTCTGGCATTTGTAATACAATTGGTAAGAACTGTTTTGTTATCACCTTTAACAGCATCGACCCCAATTCGTTTGACTGTCAATTATTATTCGTCCCACAAAAAATAATTTCAGACCTTGTTCAAAAGTCACTTAGGAGCAGAAGCTGTCAATTAGTGTAGAAACCAATTGAATAGTAGGCTTTCTCATCAAGAAGGAATGGGATACACTCACAGAGAGCAATTTTTGGTTATATGTCGTCATTCTGTTATTTAAAAGCGAAATTTAGGGAGGGGGTTTGAAAATCACCAGTGTTTGAGCGAAAGTACTTTTTGAGTCAAGATCAATGGCCTAAGTTTCGAACTTTTTCAGACTTTGTTCAAAAGTCACTTCTAAAAGAAACAGTTGCCAGTCAGAATGAAAGGAGGATGGAAGGGGGATTAAAAATGCAAAGTATGAGCGAAGCTTTTTGGTGTGCCTATGGAAAGACTTTGCATAGATGGGCAATTATGAAGTAAAAAATATTTTTTGGCTATGTCTAGTTTTGGGTGATGAGCCCACCATCCGCTAATGGGTTGTTTTGACCCGTAACTACCGCAACTGCCCTTAGAGTAACCGAAGTGCTCTTTTTGTTTTTCTTTATGATTAGTATGAAATGAATGTAAGAATCCAAAGAAAGGGGTTGTATTAAAATACGTAACTCCAGAATAAGCTGTTAATTTCAATGTGCTTAAAACGCCGATACTTTGAAATACTAGGTTGACGTCGTGGAGGACTAAGTCTGTGGTATCGAAGTTACCATCTCCTGAGCCTTGACTGACAGGCCTCCAAGAGACGGTGTCTTGATAAAAGGACCCGTGGTAGTGTGTCACTACATAACTACTCCCTCTTTTTAAATGGCGTGCTTTAGACAGTGTCTGGTCGGTTTAATACCACCTCCATCACTGTAGGGCTCACTTGGTTGGTGATATTTTCGGACATCCATTTTTTATGACATTTCTAACCAAACGAATACACCACCCTGCAGACGTTCAATGATCAAGGGATGGGAAAAATCTCCGGAATCACGACTGACAACTCATTCGAGTTTAGACTCGAGATATGGTAGTACTGGGTCCACACAAACCCGGAAAAAACATTTATCTTCAAAAAATACTTTTCCGTTTCGCCGTTCCAATTTTTTTCTTATGAAAGCTTTGTTGCATTCCGACTCTTTGCGTATTCTTTTACTATCGACTACTTCCTGTTCACGGGTTGCCTCAGCGAATATTCAATCTTCATAGGGCCCGAATCAATTTGTTCTTGTGCTCTGTCTCTATCTCTCGCATAATTACCTTCACACAATCATACCATCTGCTATTCGGTCTTCCGTTCCGTCTCGTACCGGCCACTCTCATCCCCATCCGTCTTCGTCCGACATATTTTTTGTTTCTGCTCTCCACATTCCCAAACCACATTAACCTGACCTCACCAAAGGTTCTTGAGATCTCGTCTGGTCAACCCCAGTGACCCTCGCACCACGTGCATCCCTGCCACATTCATTTTCCTTTTCAAGCTCTTAGTCACCGGCACCGTTTCCATCTTTCAATTTCAAACATCAAGGCCGATCTGACCCAAGGTTTTTGCACTTTTACTTTGATCAACACCGCTACTCTTCGGTTTCAAAGCACTCGTCACTTCCTTTCAACTACACCATATGGACTATCCATTTTCCTACCTCTCGATCACCCACACCATCACACTGTATCTTTACGCCAAGGTATTTGAATTCCTGCTTCTCGAGAACCTCATCATCACCTTTCGTGTGGTTTAAATTCTCTTCTTCAGGTAATTTGTCACCTATTTTTGTTGTATCGACTCCACACCTAGGCTCTGGATAAGCATCACATTACTGATATATTTGACTTGCACATCACACGACCTGGTTAACTCGCTTTAACAAGACTATCAGAATTAACTTACCTAATGAACTTACTTACAAATTCCCACTTCCTCATGAGCTTACACATCTTGTTCTTTCCAGGAGATTTGGAGCTTTAGAATTGGGAGAACCTTCACTTTCAGATCCTTTTTTGACTTCTGTTCCTGAGCATTGTTTAATTTCATCTTTACCTCCTTTTGGATTTTCTGACCATTTTCCTGTCACTATAGGGGTTAAAGCAACTGTTCGTAATCATGTTGCGAAGCCATATAATCACAAGACTTTTAAATTTGGTCGGGCTGACCTAGATTGATTTCGTCAATTTCTTGGGGATTTGCTTTGGGATTCAGTCTTCGGCAAATCAGCTTCTGATGCTGTGACTGAATTTACAGAATGGGTTTAAATTGTACATAGTCGCTGTTACAAGGTCAAAACTTCTTTATAGTTTAATGCTGATGTTCTTCTGCCATTGCTCATTGTCAATCATTTCTATGTTCAATTTCGACGTGACAGAACTGATAAATCTCAAAATTCTTTCAGACGGACTAACAGTACTTGTAAAAGTGCGCTTTTCGATACAAAGTCACGGTTTGCCGAGTGAGTTCTGGAATCATTTCTTCACAAAACCTAGAAGCCGTGATTTCTAGAAGATTCATAATAATATTTTGGATTCTGACAAATCAATTATCCCTCCAGCTTTTTATGGTATTTGATTTTCTCTGTACTTTAGAGACAAGGCTGATTTCCTTGCTTTATTGTTTTTTGAGAATTCTTCTATTAACGACAGTGGTGTTCCTTTGCCAGACTTTCCTTAACAAACTAACCAGATTTTGGAATCTGTTATGGATTCGATCAGTCTACAGCCACTGGCTAGATTCAAACCCTCTTTTTGTTTTCTTGAAACAGTCTGTTTCGGAGCTTATTTTATTGTCGTCCAAACTTTGCCAACAGTGCTTATCGAATCTTTCTGAACAGCTTCTAATGTTGTCTTTAATAATTCAGGTGACCGTCTCATCCTGACATGTATCTCCCGTAATTTTTTTTTCTGTCAATATTAGAGACTTTGAGAGACAAACAATTCTCTTGAAATTCTTGCAGAATCTAGGGTTTTTGTTGACCTTCAATACAGATATAGAGAACATCATTTCACTGAGGATCTTTGGACTGTAAACACAGAATGTATCTTTAGATTTATGTGTAAGTCAGGTGAGGAACGTGTTTTAGCTTTGGGTATTCCCAGGAGATTTGATTGGCTGTGGCATGCTTGCTTCCTTCATACAATTCCAGTTTATATGCTTTGTGGAAAGGTCTTTAGTATCATTCAGTCCTTACTCTCAGGTCGTAAAATGCGTGGCACGCTGGATGGAATTACTTCTAATAGGTATTCAATTACTGGTGGAATTCTTTAAGGCTCTATTCTTGGTCTATCTCTCTCTCCCTTCTGTACATAAATGACCTTTGTGGTACCCTAAGACATTTAATCAAAATCTACGCTGAAACTGCCTTGTACTCTGGCAGTGAGCATAAGGTAACTCAGTAAATGTGGTAAAAACGCAACTCTTGTTTAATTGAAAGCCGAATTCTTATCACACACCAATAATTACTGAAAATAATTCTTATATTGACCCTGACGAAGTTGATTCCGCTCTTGACGAATGCTCATCGCCCAGTCTGCTGGGTTTCTCATTTTCTCCAATTATTTTCTTTGGGTTCCGATATTCCATTTATTGGTAGGTTAGCTTCCAAAAAAAGTTGGCTCTCTTTTGGAGCTAGAGTAATTTAAGCCTGACGCCATTTTGTACTACAAGTCCATCCGTTATTGCATGAAGTAATGTCATATCTGGACAGCTGCTCCCCCGTCAAATTTTGATGTTCTTGATAGAGGTAAGAGACTTATTTGTAACTTGATAGGTCCAAATCTTACTGCTACTCTTTAGCCATTGTCGCATCGACAAACTGTGGCTTGTCAGTCTTTAAATATTATCATGGGAAGTATTTTAATGAGGTTTCCTTACTGGTACCAGTTCAGTTTGAAGATCCTGTGTGACTCGTTTCTCTCAACATCCTGATTATTATGCAGTTGTTGCTCATTGTAATAAATCTTTCTATGAATTTAGTTTCATTCTCAGGCAGCTATATTGTGGAACACTTTGGGATTTGAGCGCTTTCCACAAGCGTGCTTTGAATGTATTTACGTCTAAGGTCAACTCTTATCTTTTGTCTTCACCTTTTTTTCGTCTCTTCACAGCTCCAGAAACTGGTGTCACATCAAACCTGATAGACAAAGAGCAATCGAGATTTAAGTACAGTATCATGAAAGATATCTTTAACAGAAGAAGCTGTGACTTTGAGTCAAGTTTGACAACCATTATTTTGACGATGATTATTCAGGCAGTGTATAGCACGATAATCTATTCTAGGTCAGAACATTCCAGCATTGTTGACATCACTCTATCAATCAGATAAAACGAGCTAAAAAAAATTAAGACTTAAGGGATGAAATGACTCAAGAGCTTTCTGTAGTGTTAAGAACTGTCACAAAAATATCTAACTCTGGCTTGATGTTATACAATTTGACGATATATTAACCAAGATTGCAACTTTTTACTGTTTCCTATAAATTGCTATTGCAAAAGCAACCTATGAGAGATTAATAGGGCTTCATAGAAACGGTCCGAGTAAATGGTAAAAACAAACCCGAAATAGTTTGAAGGAGTTGGACTATGATAAACCATTAAAAACAGAACTGTCGATCTCTTTAGAGCCAATAATGCTGATAATAAATAAGAAGTCGAAATCCGTGTTTGGAAAAAGTAGCAAGTTTTCAGGATCAGCTCTCTGCTAACGATAATTAAGAAACAATATGACAGCACAGAAATACAGAGAACAGTCAACAAAAATAGCTTAAATTGCTCTGATAAACATGAGCAATAAATCAGTTGTTCGAATGATTAAATTCCTATGATCTTTTTTCCTTCTGGTACTGGAAGAGCTGAACACTGGACAACAGGTAGCCTTTCTCAATGTATTGGAATGAACAGTGCACCATACACTGGCTGAATTACTCCTTCGTTTTCATATATCTCTTAAGCTCGCTCCAGTCCATCAATATATTAAATACAGCACTTCTTCCATTAAGCAGTCACTTTGAGACAATTTATTTTGAGAAGAGACGGAAAAGCAAACCAAAGCAGGTTAATTTTCTTATTTTGGGGGAGGGAAAGCGAAAAACTGTCATATTTAAGTGTTTTAAAAATGCAGTGGTTCATTTTTGGTTCATGGGTTTATACACTGCTAAAAAAGTTGCGGAAAAATGTTTTATTATCTTTTGCTTTAGCCTCGATTATTGTTTTTATGAAGTCAACACGCGCAATGAAACAAGGAAGAAAGGGTTAGTAAGGGGCAGCCCCTGGTTGACAATGTAACTTAAACTTCAATATGCTGAATATTAAACAGATATTCAGCGTCTTCATACTGGGAGTATGAGAAACAGGGCAAACAGCAGCTTACTTGGATTCTCATGTCTCTGGACTATCCTCCTCACTTTCGTCGTTTCTTTAGTCTGAGACAAAATCTACAATGGACTGGTCATTCAAATGTTTGTAACCTAGATCGTTAACTTTAAACCATGCGTCAACATCACTTTCAAAAAGGCCAATGTTAAACCCTGACAGTTATTCCATTTGAAAGCAGTTTGGGGCTCCCATGACAGTTTTGACCAAACAGAATTATGTCCACCTACCATGTTTGCTGTCTCATCGCTAGTTTAACCGACAGATACTTCCAGTTTTAACCTGAAGCCACAGACATGCTTTGTGACCGAAAAAAGATCCATTCAATTGGGTTATGGTTTCGATAATACCAAGGAATGCTGTCACGATGTTCTCTTTTTTTGCTGTAATATCCGACAGCCAAACATTAAAACAACTTACAGGCAGTGTCTGTAAACTCGTCAAGCAATATCCATTCTTGGCCACTGATCTCGTAGTATAAATCTTCGTATAAGACTTGTGAGATGACGTCATTTATGATACTGATGTATTTTTTGATGTCGGCTCACCTTGGACATTTTGCTGCCCACACCATCCCGAACAATGATTTCATCGAGATCATCAATTGCCAGTATGGCAAAGTGACATGTTATAGATACTGCTATCTGTATCTCTATCCTTCTCACCGCCTCATTTTCTCCTTCGATCCCATTTACGGTTAGTGGCAACTGTCGCTCTGAGCCTTGGATACTTTGTAGTTCCTTGGTGTTTCTTCAACCTTGATAACCTTGGCGAAAGAATTCATTATCTCGTCCGTCCACCGTCTTTTTCTTATATGGGAAAGTAATTAACAGGCCCATAATTAATGCGATCAAAATTAACGCGGATTTCGAACTTGGATTTCAAAGTATGTGGTAATTAGCGCCAATGAACGATATTCAAATTTTCAGATGGTATTTAATTAACGCGAATTCTCAAAAAGGTAGACACTTTTTTACAGGTTTTTACAACTAAGAGAAGAGAAAAGAAATAAAGAGATGTCCTCAGACGTATTTTATCTTTCTATCTAAAATGCTCAAAAAATTACTGAAATGGGTTCTCTTTGATAGTGCTTTTGTTGTTTTTATGGGCAGTTGTCAAGTTATCTGTGATGCCTGCTGCTTTCCACCCAGCTTTGATTATCTCCTTTCCTCTTTGAGATGGAAAATGATGGTACAATTTGGTCATCACCTTGGTGTGCCGAGATTTCAAAGTTGACAAGCGAAGGTCTACCTCTATGGGTGTGACATCTCGATTAGGGTCGATTTGAAGCGCTCTTATGATACAAGTAGTGAAATACTCACAAAATGCTCGTTTTTCGAATCTTTTGAAGGATGCGTTTGTTGTCAAATCCAAAGGTTGCAACAAGTAAGTCATGTTTTTGAGGACCATAACAGATTCTATGTTGTAGCTTGAAAGAGCGTCCATTACTTTTTGGATCCATTGTACCTTGAAAGAATCCCACAGTAAAAGGCTTTTTGGTGACTGTGGTAAAGATTTTTCTTCTTTGATTTTGGTTATGTATGGGATCAAAACATTTTCTATCAAGCTCATGGTTTCAACTTCATTACTCCAATGTTTCTCATTGTTGGCAAGGCAAAAACCAGGCGGAAATTTGATGTTTGGTAAGGATCTTGGTGTTTTCCCAGTATAAATCAGCTGGAAAGGTAGAATGTGACCATCTAGGGACTCGCGTGTAACAGTTATGGCTCTTTTATCTTTTGCCCCAGCAAGAGAAATATGCTTTTCCCTTTTGGCAGCCATTGTAACATTATGTTTGATCTGCATTGACGATGAGCTCATCTGGAACATTGTGTTTGAGAGCTTTGTGGATAATGTCAAAAAGAAATTACAATCTCACTTCACCCCAAAGTGACCTAGTACAGTAATTGCTGGTCTTGATGTGATGACAACACGGCGTGAAAATTTTATCCGCTATACAATGATTGATTCCATAATCTTGTTACCTTAAATTCAACGTACTTTCCAAATTTGTCTGGGTTTTTCCTCAAATCAGGCCATTCAGCACACCACAAACGACGTGAATATCGATACCAGCACCGGCTAAGTGCAGACTTCTTAGCATCGAGCGTAATTTGATATCAAGTTCTTCCTTTAACAGTAACGGTAGACCTCCAGGTTTTCCCAATTTTTGGTACATTTGATGGATCCATATTTTTCTACTCTTGAAAAGACTTGTTGTAGCTTTTTCCCCATGGACGTACAGTACTTCCAGTTAAATCTAAGAACTTCTGACGGAATTTTCTTATGGCAGTTGTAGCTCCAGAAACTGCAGCATATTTAGCTTTTTCTGAATGAACTGTTCGTTTTTGCTTCCATCCTTGAACAACTTTTAAACTTTCGTGCACTTTTTCAAGCTCGCTTGCAGAAATGTTGCTTGGCAAGTTATTCTTTATAGACTGGCACACATTAGAAGGGCTCACATTTTAGTTTTTCAGATTTTTTAAAATACTTAAGCAGCGACAGTTTTTATGTTTCTTGATTGATGTTTTACTATGTAATGATTGTAAGCAAAAAATATTGCAATCGAATATTTTTTGTATACAATATTCGAATGTTTCAAAATTCGAAATGAATATTTCCTAATTCGAAAGTTCCAAAACAGAGCAGCAGTGAGGTTCTATTACACATTGCAACGACTTGAATGCTTATGAATTCGATCGCAAATCATTTGGAATAATAACAGTCAATAAACAATGGCGAACAAATTTGAGTTCTACACAGGATTGAGAGGCTACCATGTTTATTCTAATACTGTTTGTTGAAAATCAACAGTATTAGAATAAACATGGTAGCCTGGAGAATAGTATTGAAAAGAGAGCACAACAACATCCAATGTTAAATTTGCGGTTGCTGGAAAGATTTCGATGAGAGGAAAGATGGGCCTGATTGTTCTCGGGCACTTACCAAGAAAGCTATCTCATTTCATCTGGTATTCGATTCAACAAAGAGCAAAATATGATGTGGAGGTTCATAAAAAGAAACCCGTGGCATCTTTTTTATTACAAGGTGGTTTAGAGATCCCAATCAAAGTTTCCGTTACATGTGACTGTCTTGATCAATTATCTATTTTAGTGGCAAAAATAAAAGAAGTATAGTATCCTATGATTGGTGAATAAATTGACAATTCAAGAGATTTTACATGAATTTGGGGTAGAAATTGATGAAGAAAGTGGAGATGACGGAGATGACAGTGATTGAGGTGTTGGCGATATTACTTTTTAAATGGACACTGTCAATGAAGATAAAGCATAGAAAATTTTTGTAACATTATGTAATTTGTCATTCTGAGGAGAAGAATGAAAATCTCTCTTTCTATTTCTATTGACCAAAATTATATATCCACGAGGTGTTTTGAAGGCGTTTAAAAATTATTTTTAAGAATTAAGGTTGGGTGAAATCAACGGAGGACATTTTTGCGCCAGACATTAATATAGGAGGAAAAATTTATGTGATGAATAAATTAACGGGGTTTTAATTAACGCCAATTTTCAAAATTCGCGCTAATTACTTGCTTCCTTATTTCGTGTAATAAGGTAGGCTTTAATGCGTGCCTTGTACGCTTGCTCCATTGTGTAATAGAACAATAAATTGATCAATTCTGAAACTGAGTTGAATGTAGACCTAATGAGCACCCATCCATGTATTAAGTGAAGTTCAGAGTGTTTTTTATCGGCACTTCTTTTCTCAGTAATAAAAATAAATGAAATAAATAAAATACTAGGCTCGCCCTTATAGACTGAAGGTTTTTCAGTCTTGTTTATTTTAACAAGAAAATACAAAAATATCGAAACAGCATTAAATGTTGAAAACACGTGTTTTTGTTATCCGATTAGAGTTGCTAACAGAAATTAGTACACCAGGTGTGTACGCAATACTGATAACATTTTCTATCGTTCTTAAAGGCGGGGTTTGCTCCAACATGTTTGCCTGATTTCATGTCATCTGATAATAGAAATTTTATTTGACCCTGAGTCAAAATAAATTCTTCAGTGTTTGCTAGAAATATTTCCTGCATTAAGCATTGATCATCACAACGGTCCAGTATCGATAAGGACAACAGCTCATCGTGAACAGTTGGATCAATGAAACACAGACAAATATTTTGTTCACTTTGTTTTTGTCACTTATGCGAATCGGAAATGTCTGCGCAACTTTTTAGGAAGCACCAGAAAAACAAACACAAAGTATTCATAACAGGCTGTTTTCGTTATTGCAATAAATGTAATATGAGCAATTTTTAAAAATATTTACTAACTTGAATAATATTTGTAGGACATTTTCAAAATGTGACCAGAATTTGCAAAAACGCCAAAGCAAAATTTTTGGTTGTCAACAGCACGAAAAAGTGCCCACACTTCCAAATTGGAAGCGCTGATTTGTAAGAGTAATTTCAGTTGGAAAAAAAAATTACAGACAATACAAAAGAAATCTTTTAAGGGAGGACGGTGTGAAGTAAAGTTAAGGGTCAAAGAAAAGTATACTCGGGATAAACCTCGATTATATTTGTCATGATGCTCTGGTTTGCAGGTAATAGTCCATTAAAAGCCAAATAGAGAAAGGCCAAAAGAATGCTGTTCGGTTAACATTAAACAGAAAGGAAAAGCAGTGGCTGAAACTTTTCGCAAATTGGTACATGAAGAAATTTGGAAGTTTGTGACCAAGGTCAGGACTGAACGCCAATCACAACCTTCCGAACGCATGCGTAACAACAGAAAGGGACAGTACAGTCTTGTTTATGCATCAGATCGATTTCGATTTTGTCAGCTCTTTTATACTAAAAATAGTCAGCCGTGCCCTCTTTAAAGTAACTGTTGGCACCTTCAGACACTAAAAAAGCGTGATGTACTATGGCTTTGATAGCTGAAACTAAAGAAACATTGAAATTCTCATCAGGCTTTTTTTTACTTTCTTCGGCAAAAGGGCGTAAAACAGCACTTGAAAGGGACGGCCTGCCGCTTATATGAGACTTATATGAATACATATGAGACTTTTTTCTATACATAATACAATTAACCTGATTTAATCTTGACATACCTACTAAGGGTCATTTTGCTACTTTTTATTTTTCTCCTGACTGGCAAAGCTTAAACCGACAGGCACTGTTTTTCCGTTAAAATCAATGTTCGACACTCTACTAATTGATTGGTGTTTGTTCAGCATTAAAAGTTGACAAAGCCCCAATTCTTAGTATCTTGCTGGATGAGACTTCGCATTAAGGCATACAATTGAATCTGCAGTCTCTTTGTATTATCAGCCTTAAGCATAAGAAATTTTATGCAGATCATTCTAAATTAGAGAAACTTTTACACAAAACCATTGAGAGTAGTAGCACATTTTCAAGAGAAACTTTCATAAGATTGCAAAGAAGTGAAATGGTAAAAGTTTGGAAGGTGGAGTTTAAATACTGCTATTAAAGGGTAGTAACTTAACTTTAGTAGCTTGCAGCAGCTGTTACCTAAGAATCTGGTTTACGATCAGTATCGCAATTCCAATAGAAGCTATTTAATGTTAGTTAAGAGGCTCCAAACACCAATGCATGCTTTAAGATGTTGTAGGTTGTGTGTGAGAAGGAGGGATCTGCGACTTAGCCAGCAGGGGACTGCACTCCTGCCAATACCAGGCAAATAAAAAGTAACAACGATAGTATGAGAGTTGTCTATTACTAGTACAATATATTTTAAACTTCTTTTCAAAGAGTAAGAGACTATCCAGTGGAACTTCTTTTCTTTCACTGCCTTGACTAGAAGTTTTAGATTAAGGGCACTATGTGCCCGTTATATTGAATTTGGAAACACAGTCGGAGAAGAGATTCTGACAAAGTAGTTGTTAATATCATATATGAAATAAATGTCACATAATATGGTTTTCTTCGGTACAAAATTCGCTACAATTCAATTTTATATGTTACACACAATTGGTAATTTGTTGATATTTGTTTCAACAATTTTGTGACAAATATGAACAAAGGTTACCTGCACTGTACTTTTTGGGTCACTTTCTAATCCCACATTGTACTAACAACAATCAGCTTTGAATAAATAAGATAAAAATAAACGTAGTTTCTTAGGCTAACTTATACCAGACTAAGACTATTACTAAATTAATTACATTTTTTTTCAAATACTGTCATCTGCATTCTTCTTGTTTTGCATAATGTGGTAAATTTTAATGAACATTTAATTGATAAGATTCATAAGTGGGTCTGTACTACTTCGGACGGACGACGTAAGTTCTGGTATTTAGTTAACAAGTATGAGAGCTATTATTTTGAAAAGACCAGTGAGTAAGCAGCAGTGAGAAAGCAAATTCTCGAATATGCAGATGATGACACTGGTGATTGGAAAGGAGATGAGCCTTTTGGTGACATGAACAAATTAGCTAAAGAACGTGAGCATGTCAAGTAATTCAATTCGCAGAGTAAACCACGTGTACCAATATCACATTATTGGAACTTTTAAAACTGTGCATGATCATCCTAAGATGAATACTGTGACAGTTACTCTAAATTTAATTCTTTCTTGTTGAGTTTTAAAGCATTTTGATATTTCCCATGTTTTAATTAAATCAGCTTGACAAGGTATCAACTGTACAACTCGATAAGTATCCTGATGTGTTTGCAGAAGGGCTTTTCTGTGATTTAGTGAAAAAACACTGATCACAAAACACAGGACTTCTGTTTGGGCCCCTTGGTTTAAAGTCTTCCTCATCTATACTTGGATATATTCTTATTGCTCCTCCGTGATGTTCCCTTCGCTCTCTTTTCCAGATAGGATGAGAAAGGCAAAGCTGAAAAATCTTGCGAAAAAGAAAAATACGATGTAGTTATGAAGGTGCCTGATCGTTTAAGCATGTTACAGCAAATTTTTAAACTTTATATGTCGTATATGCAAACTACTAATATTATACATTACCGATAAAGTGGCATATAGTATTTATAAAACTAAAACTAAAAAAAATATCGAGACTCACGAATTCCGCGTACCAGGGGTTCGATTTTTTTTATGTCCATCATCTTGGTTAATTTAAATCTAATTTTTATAACAAGATACCGAGAATATAATTGTACTTGATAGAGCTCATGTTCTTTTTTGAACTTTGCCAACATAACAAAAGAATACCCTGTGAGTAACAAGGTAACATTTTATTGAACTTACGTAATGTTAAGGTAAAATGAAAACAACCTGAAACGATTCTTTGTTTCCTAAAACATTGAATGTCGTACAGAGGGGGCATGCCATTTAATAAACCAATGAGAAGTTTGGCTTAACATTGATGGCAACGATGGATTTTGTGTTTGATATTGCTTTTAGCAATGTCAAAGCTGTTGTTTTAGAATAACAACTCTTCACTGAAGAAATCTTGCAAGGCTTTTAGTACAGGTTTAAGAAATTTTATGAAACGGTAGCAGTTCCGAACTGCCATGATATGACATGCTGCTTAGGTAACAAGATTAAGAATATGTCTATTGCAATGCACCAAAGGAACTACAGCTTTTTCTTTTCTTTGGCCATGGTTGGGCGCTTCCTATTTTGTCATTCATGCTGCTTGTACCACTTTGTCTATGACCAGAGATACGAATAATACCAACAACTATTTTTCTCTGTGTTTTTAGAGCAGTGATGATAGTAGATTTGGAAGCCCTATGTCAACAAACGACACAAAAAAACACAAAGAACCTTAATAATTTATGCTTTTATTCTATGTGCCAACTCGAATATATTGCATTATTATTTATATTTGCAGGTTTACAGTATAGAAAATAAAATAATCTTTCTTCAAGGTGTCGAATTTCTATAGGCTATTAAGTTAGTAAAAAACCGTTCACAAAAAGCAAATTTTTAGGTTGCAAAATGAGATAGTAATGCAGCAATTATGCAACTGTTCTGGCAATGCCTTTCACATTGCTGATCAGAGCAATGCTGAACAAAATCTCAATTATTTCTTAAACTTATCTCTGGGCTTGTAAATATCACTCATAAATACATTTCGAAGCAGACAGAGAAAATTTCTGTCTCCATGAGTTTTGATATAGCCTCCTGGGTTTTTCGAAATACAATGAATTATATCAAACGTGGTATACCGACACTGTTAGACGTAATTGGTGGATGAGACGATAGTTTGATTAGAGGAAAACGATTGCCAGGTGTTCATTCTTTAATACTGTTATTCTAAGCCAAACTAAACTCAAGTTTTATGCAATATGTTGCAAGTTATCCATTGTCATGCTTTCAATATATCCAGTTGATTGTCACAGATAAAGCTGCAATTAATGAGTCACATTTCCAGATCATTATTCTTTTAGGTCTTCAGTGAGAAAAATTAAAAATTAGAATGAATATCGTTCGTGTCCCACAATACCTTCATTAAGGGTATTACAAAAGGGAATCCAAAAGAAAAGGGATTACACAACATCATACTTGTTTTCAGGTTGCAAGTGTCAATAACAAAAAGGTTCTTTGGTAGGTAAACGTTTAATGAAATTGAACAGAAAAATACAAACCCCTAAGCATGCAATATATTAACTTTTTTCTTAAAACAATCATTTTATCTCATGAAATATTTAGTTTTACTGAATTCGAAACTTTTAGTTTACACCAACAAAAATGAGATTACTGATAAGAAAGTCTGATAAGTATTGGAGTATATGTATTTTTCAAAAGTAAGTGTTTTTCATACTTTGGACAAGTTGTGACAAGTAAGAATTAAGATTGCTTTACAACTCGCAGGGTAGAAAGACTTAAAAAAAATCCTTCTGCATAATACTGCGCCGGGTTCAATGTCGAGACACTAAAGATCCGAAATTTGGGGATATATTTACTTTACCTGGAAGTTTATTTGGCACAATGTCTACAGAGCCTGATAAAACATAGAAGCGAAAATATATACTGTAAAGCAACTTTGAGAGAAAAAAGCAGCTTGTGCCTTCTTATCTGGTAAAAAGGAAATGCAGACTATTTTCAAAACTACACCTCTGTACAACTTCATTTTCAGCCAACATCATTTACTAGACATTCCCTTTTGCAAAGCCTGCAAGGAAACGGTATGAAATCTTTAGATTAAGATTGCTGAAGTCCTGCAATAATAACTGTTTAAAAATTTTATTTCCCTAACCTTTACATAATTTGAAGAATTTATCTGAGGAACTGTAAAGGTTGATCGGCCTACGATAGGAAAGATGTTGACTCCAGTAAAACAATCTTATTCTTTGGTTTTTATTGACTAGTTTCCAAAATATACCATATTCATTGCATGCTGATAATTGATAACCTATTTCATGTTGGTTTTACTATACAGCATACAACTCAGATCATGTTAAATAAAAAAATAAGTAGATGAAGATACTTTATATTTTCAATGACCAACGACAATATGTCACAAGATCATTTTCTTCGTATACATTTCTTTCTGGAGTAATAAGAATATATGAAACTAATTTTTGTGGATGTAAAATAACTCAGCAAGCTATATTGATCTGAATCAAGAGCCTGATATCAACTTTAATTGTTTTTTAATTGTAATTTTTCCACGTAATTTTAAGTCCTGATGTGTGACAATACTTAAGCAGTTTTTAACATGATAATCAGTTTCATCCTTTTATTCATTTATTATTATTTTGGTTTGTTTCTTATTATTTTGTGGAATTATTTTTTAAATGTTTATCATCAAAATTGGTTACTATTTTTCACTTTATGTTGTTGACTTTTTAACATTTATTTTGCGTTGTTGTTGGCATTTAATCATTTGTGAATTTCTTGTTTCCACGGCCTTTTTCTCTTTATGTTGGAATGAGAGATCCATTTCCTTTCCCTTTGCCTTACCATGTAATTTGACTGGTCAAGTAACAATGACATCCAAAATGTTTCAAGAAATTTCCTTTTTTTTTGTTACATACTTACACTCACTGCTCTTGTAGCGTTTGGACACTCTGGACGATTACAATCTTATACTTTTTTGGGTGTGTACAGATTTAGCACTGCTCCATTGTATAGTATTTGTATTACAAGCGATCGACAGTGGTAACAGCATGCACTGATGAACTGTTGGACTAAAGAACTTTTGGAGTTTTAGCTGTCTGAAGGTAAGGAATTTTTCAATTTCTACGTTTTCACTCCCAAACTTTATTTGCTAGGAGGCAAGGATATTTAACGTTGTGGAACAAATGTATTTTGAGAAAGGTGCATACGCAATAAATCTCTTAACTTGGTAATTTTTAAACGAGCCTATTTCTTACTATGGACCAGGAACAAACTTTCGCTATTTGTTGTGCCCACTGCGCCTTCTACTCCACCACAGTTTAGCCAAGCATTATAATTTTTTTAACATTCCACATTTGGCATTGGCGGATATTTGTAATTATAATCCATGTCGTGTTTAATTACCTTTCAGTACGTATTAATGTTTTAGAAGCCTTCCAGGATCTACAGAAGGTGGATGCTTTACAGTGTCATGTACACAATATTTCAAAGGTGATTTCAGAATAACTGCCAATACTAAAGAAATCGCAAATATCCTACTTTCCAAGTATTTGTGACAGTAAAGGGCCACATGTGTAGACTAAAAGGTCCAACTATTTTATTGTCCCTGGGACTGCCTTTTAAATTTTCAGTTATGTTACTTAAGGCAGTCATAGCAGATTACGGATTATCCGTCTTGTGAAATCTGAAAGGAGGATCGATGAGCCTGGTATCTTCACAGGCAAGATAAAGGTCCTGCTAAAAAAACAAGATAGGGTAATCCCCATTACTTCAACATCCTGATCTGCCAAGTTCTAATTATACATTGTAACTAACCAATGTTATACAGCAAATACCTGTGGTTTTGGCATGAGCAAAAACATGCACTACGGACAAATGCAAGCAGTGTTGAGAAGCCCTTCGTGTCATACTAGCATGCGTAAAGAAATCATCTGACCTCCGAGAAAACAGACAAAAATACCCAGAAAGAAACAACCTTCTCCTCCCCCTTTCTAATTTAACCAAAGATAACGAAAAAAGAAATTGAATTGAAAGAGAAAGAATAACAAGCAAAACAATCAGAAGAACAAAAATAACAATAAGAGCATGAGCAACGAGGCTCAACTACAAAATTTCAAAACGCACCTTCCAAGAACATCGAATCTTAAGGAGCAAAAGAGGAAGGGAAAGGAAACACACAAAAAAAATATGCATTCATTTTTTTGACTGTCCCCACAGATGACGACAGTCAAGCCCTCGGTTTTAAAGGGCATTAGGGAAAACTCAACCTCATGCACCTACCAGAATGAATAAGACCTTGAAATACCCTAGAAAGACTCATTACAAAAAAATGGAAAATCTGGAAGTTTTCTCCCTTTATTCCCATGGCATTCGCGATTCCACAGTGAAAAATGTATCTTTTCATTTCTGACAGCAGTTAAGCAGGATGTCTTCTTCCTATAGAAATATATGTTTTAATATATGTGATAACACAATGTTGAGGACTGGTCAGGACAATATTGCGAGGCTTATGCTCCTTCAAGTAATTCGCCTGATAGAGCCATAGATTTTGCCATAAATCTCAATGCTAAGGTTGACAACAAAAGAATACTCCTTCCTGAGGTTGCACGTTATGTTAATATGGTTGTATTATTCAAATTGGACCATTGTAACTTGCTAATATTTACCTGACCTCCAGGATTGGTACACAGAACACTTGGAAACAAAAGAAAGTGTCCTTCGGGTATTAAGGTGAGATTTTAACTCTCCTTAATCAGAACTTGAACAAGTATGGTGAGATTAGCTAGAGACAACCGGCTTTTTACAAGACAAAAGTCGTCCCGTGAATATCACGAATTTACAGGCCGACTTTGGACTAAAGCGCCCAACATTGAAATTTGACAAATAATTCACACCTGATCGAAGCATTGAGAACCGTCTTGATGGGACATACCGACATGTATTCCCACAACTTAAATTTCTTAAAATCAATGTGTCCTTTTTAAAATCGTAGGGCTATGACAATTATTTTGTCCCTAGAAGAACTTAATGGACACGGGTATTGAGTACTGAATGTATCCTTCCCGATAACACCAGTTTTAAAGCAAAATTTGCTTTTTATGGAATTTTTTAGCCCTTCCAATGCTTGGTGTGACGTAGGGAAAAAGATGCTTGAACACATATTTATTGGTGTATCTTAGCACTTAGCACAGTGAAATTCCCTTCAAAGGACGCAACTGGTGCAAAGCCGAAATACCATTCGCCAGCAGCCCTGAATTGAAAAAAGTCAGGAAATCATTCACTAATTAGCGCAGCAAATAATGGATCTAGATATTTAAACAACGGAGTGGGTTGGACTCAAATGCCGAGAAAATTTAACTTTTAATGACCAGCTGAAAAAAATGTTTATTTACCCCTGAGAAAAACAAAGGGAATAAGGTCACCATTATAGGTGTCAAAGATAATCAAAGCATCTTCACTTAAAGACTTCCTAATTTATCAGCCAAAAGATCATAAAACTTTTCCAAGAACATCCTGCTGCCTTTCTGTAGACCAAAAAGGATAGGACATAAAAGTAAGAAATAAAGAAACTTATTTAATTCTAACAATTAAATGCGAATGGTTTGCCTTTGGCTGCTTATTGCACATACTTATCTTACGTTGAATCGTCTTTGGATATAGGGGTCTTTTGGTTAAGTGACAAATACATTGGTTTTAAAGTTCATTTCTAATTCTGGTGAATTGTGGAAAATGTCGAGAAGGTGCAGTGCTATGCTTCTTCCTTTTAATTTTTTTTAATTAAAACAGCAGAGGTAGAAAACGCACAATCCCCTGCAAATTTGGGTTACTCCATGACAAAAAAAAGGAATTAAAAGGATGTGCTCTCTAATTGTCTTTTCACCAAATACTTTAGAAATCCCATGTCTCTTAAAATACTGTACAAAAGTTGATAATAACTGTTGCAAAATTTTATTCGGAATTCTACTTATACATACCTCTTCACAAGTGAGTCTGCTAACAAACGATCTATACCCCATCCTCTTCCACAAACGGTCTCTAGCAAGCAAAAATTCTAAGTACTTTGATTCCCATTTCTTACCCAGTGCCCATGGGTATATTTCTTGTTTTATATCTTCATTATCCTCCTCGATATCATGAGCTAAATGTCTATTAAAGGAAACAAATATTGTTATTGTGGTACTATTAGAAAAGAATTTTCAAAGACTATTTTACATCATGGTTACTATTTTTAATGATAATTAGCCTCTGGAGTGCAGAAGAAGAAAATTTTCATCTCAATTTATTCATATAAAATAAACCTCTTGCATTTCAACACCAGCCTATATTTACACTTGTGAATTAGGAAGGATGTCTCGGTCAGGTATAGAGAGTATTCAAATTCTTGACGACTAGAGTGCTAGCCTGGACAACAGTTTTCTGTTAGTCACAAAATCTGATTGGTCGACAGTAATAGTCAATTCTAATGGTAGCCTATTCTCAAAAGGAAATAGTCTCCACTACATGTTTGGTTACTTAGAGCTGGCAATAACCAATTTCCACTCATAAGTTGAATATCACATTTGTTAAACTCCAACTTTTCAAACTTTTTGACAATTTATGCTTTACATTTTCATGCATCTACATGATACTGTAGTTTTACAGACTACTTTGACCTTTTGCCACACCATTATTATAATCATCATCATTACCATCATCACCACCACCACCAGCAGCAATCTTAATACAAATGAGAGTTTAGAATTCCCTGCGAAGGCCAATGTAAACATAAAAAACAAATTTAAAAAATGGAAATAAAAAACATTTGTCGAAGACCAACAGGGGATATGCAGTAACCAAAAGGTTCCGGATTCGATTCCCCTAGGAGAATTTGGAACTTTACAAAAGAAAAAGCCATCGGTTCACGTCAGGAAGGGCATACGGCAAAGAAATTCCTAACTGGCAAAATGAAGTCCCTCTGAAGGGCACCGTCTGAGCTCCAATTGCTGCGGAAAAATGACTTCAAATATATATTTAAAAATGCGCATGAGCTAAAAGTAGGATTGTCTAATAGTCAAATTCATATTATATACTGACGATAGGGCCACTGTCGAAGCCTTTCCATCACAGTTTGCAGGTCCCCTTGCAGGCCAATGCTTCTGCAGTTTAGAACGTGCTCTGGAGTTTGCCTGTCCCCATATATGCACTGGTTGCTCTGTGCTAGCCTGATTCTGTACATAAAGTCGACATACCTTCTGTGGCCTGATCTTAGTCTGCTAAGTGATTTCCAGGGCGCTCGAGGTAAATCATGCCCTGGAGGCTTAGTTGACGGCTCTGGTATGTACTGCTTTAATTTACATTCAGTACTGTTCCAAATGTCCTGCCACTTCTCTGCTGTCCACAGATCTAGAGAGCAGCCGTTTGCGCTATATCCAAGGTTTTACATTCTTGTGGATAGAGGACGTCTGGATGAGAGCCTTTGTTGGGGCTGTTTGTGAGCAGTTGCTATGGGGAGGAGTAAGTGCGATGGACTATTGAGTGGTCTGACGTAGATCTTAAGAATTATGTTTTCTCTCCTCAAGTCAAATGGCTGAATTTCTGAGAGAATGGGGAACAAATGGAGAGGCGTAGAGCAGATGCAACCACTGATAATACACATGGTGTAACTAAGGACAGACTCTAGATGTTTCACATACGAGCTACCACGCCAAACAGGAGCACAGTACTCAGCAGTAAGGCAGCTAAGCGACAACGCAGATGCTCGGAGGACATCAAATGAAGCACCACATCGATTGCTTGCAGTGGAACGAAGTAGATTTGATCTGGCGCGAATTTTCGCTGAGATCTTCTGGAGATGCTCCTTGTACGTTAAAGATCGGTCAAGTGTTACACCGACGTACTTCGGATTTTTTCGAATGGTATGGTGATTGCACCAACTGTAAATTTGAGTCAGCGATGAGCTTCCTCTTTGCTAAATGGAACACACTTGAAATAGTTTTGGTTGTGTTGAGCTTCAGTTGCCAAAAATGGAAGTACTGCTTTAGTTTATGTAGATCTCCTGACAAGACTTTTTCAACGTTCTCGAATGACTTTGCCCGGTACAGAAGACCTTTGTCATCTGAATATATGTACCTCCTACTAGTGCACGTATGAATGTAAGCTGTATGTTAAAAAGCATCGGTACTAACACTGATTCTTGTGGTACGCCATTCATAAGTCAGTGATGCTTCTATTTCTCATCAGCAAGGTGCAGCGTAAATCCACGATTACTGATGATATCCATGATCATTCTCACCATTTCCTTGCTAGATATACGCTGCAGCAGCTTATGTATTAGTCCTCGATGCCACATAGTGTTATATGCGGCCGACAGGTCTACAAAAACAATTCCCGCTATTTCCTTGGCAAGAAAAGCGAATTCAATGTATTCCGTAAGAAGGCATCCCTGAACGAGTGTATTTCTTCCTGGTTGGAATCCAGCTTGCTCTGGAGGTAGTCGAGAGTCAATAATGACTTCGATTCCGTTGTATATCAGGTGTTCCATGATGTTAAAACCAATGCAGAGGGGGCTTACCGACCTGTAGCTAGTGGTGTGTTTGGAGGGTTGTGGGGCTTAGGAATGTCAATGACCTTCGATGTTCTCCAAACCTTCGGGAGTTGTTTAATTGAAAGCAGTTCGAGTAGAAAGAGGCTCGACACAGTTTTCGTCGAGATGATTGTAAAACTGAGGATGAAGCAAGTCAGCACCTGGACTTTTACCGGATTTCTGGGACTTTAAGGCAGTCCTCAGTTCCTCTACTGTAAAGGGAGAACAGAGGTCTTGATCGGAATAAAGGGTGTGTCATGATACCTTGAGCTTCCTCTTTACATCCCCAGTGACAGCCCTATCAAACTCCTTACATTTTCCATTGTTGACAAGGCATTTTGCAATAGAATTAGCTGAGGTGGCATTCCTAGTGGTTGTTTGCCTCTTCCTACCAGTCAGCAGATTAAGTTTTGACCAAGCTTTCCTGCTGGAGCTCTTCATATCAGTTCTGGTTACAGCAGGGATCCAAGACTCGCGACGACGATTGTAAATATGGTCTAACAAATTGCTTGCGTATGTAGCAGTAAACATGGTGATCACACTAATTCAAAAATAANAATAAAGGGTGTGTCATGATACCTTGAGCTTCCTCTTTACATCCCCAGTGACAGCCCTATCAAACTCCTTACATTTTCCATTGTTGACAAGGCATTTTGCAATAGAATTAGCTGAGGTGGCATTCCTAGTGGTTGTTTGCCTCTTCCTACCAGTCAGCAGATTAAGTTTTGACCAAGCTTTCCTGCTGGAGCTCTTCATATCAGTTCTGGTTACAGCAGGGATCCAAGACTCGCGACGACGATTGTAAATATGGTCTAACAAATTGCTTGCGTATGTAGCAGTAAACATGGTGATCACACTAATTCAAAAATAATTCAGTCATTTCAGGACCTTTGTAGTACATTTCCACGACAAAACAAAGGCAAAGTTGCCTTAGCATAGGCAAAATGGTTGTCTGTAATTTCAAGCAGTGTCAAGGGCAATTTGACGTTCAGAAGTTTGAGTCGTTTAATTAAGAGAAAAAATAACAGATCATCGCTTGGAGCTAGCTATTTTGCAGTTGTGAAAGGGACTTCAATTTGAAGGTAATCTAAAAGGAAGAAAACTGTTTGAAAAATGACTGTTACCAAGTTGTCTATGTGATGATCAAGTTCCATTACTGCTTCTATGACGTATTTCGTGGCAAAATGTATACTGACTAATACGTTTGATAACCTCATTTGATTTTACCTAGGTTAATTAATTAAGATCTTTTTAAAAGTTTGTTTTCTCGTGCCTAAGAAAACCTCGAGGAAGAAATTTTAACTTGATTTTGATTGGCATTTAAAGTTCCGTAAAACGATTGTTCATTTGGAGTACTCAGAATGTTTGTTTTCAATAAATAGTTGGTAAGAGATTAGCACTTTTTAATAATTCAAATGAAAAGGAGTTTTTTTACGGATTTTCCATGCGTACATTCTGATGTTATTTGACCGAGGGTAGTTGACTTAATGAATACTTACAAAGCAAGAAAAAAATTTGAACGTGTATACTCCCCCTTTGACAATCCAGCTCTCCGAAAGTACGTATAGACCATTGCAATCAAGTACTACAAAGAAAATAATGAAAATAAATGTTTTTAGAAAAATAAAAAATCCAAAGTCAGATTGATGACAAAGACAAAACACCTTACAATCAAAAATTCTAAGTATCTTACAAAACGTACTACGATATAAAAAAGGTAGAGAGAGGCTTGAAAGTCAAGTAAAATCATCCTGGATGTCGCTGAATTAGATAAATCTGATTTAGACTGGTTGGTTAAGGTATTTGCTTTCTTTATAGGTGAATGTAGAACGCAGTTGAATTTCACTGATACTGCTCCTTAGCTGATGGTTTTCTTGATCTTGATTAGAACCATTTAAGTTGGGGGAGGTATTTGTATGCATGTGATTAAATTATTATTTATTTGTGTTTCTGATGCTTTTATGGCATGTACCTTAAGCTACTGCTACTTTTACAAATTACAAGGTATTTTATCTACAAAGCAACTGCTCGATGGTGACTTCTAAACCTTATAGCCAGATATTTACTCCACGCAATTCTAACAAGTATTCACCAAATTTGGTGGTTAGTAGAAAAATCTGGACGAATATTTTTTAAAATAAAATATTTACTAAACCAGGTTCAAACTATTCCCCTAAATCCCCAACCTAAAAACTACAAATTTTCAATCAGGAAGTTTCGGTTAAACTACTCTTGGGTTTTAACTTTTTTTTCAATTGATGACCCATACGCTTTTTTTCAGTCATCGTTCTATAATCTGTATCTGTATCTGTATAAGTACGTCTTATATGTCCAGTTATGGCACTTTATTTAGTATTGTTCCTAGCACTATTTGCCACTGTATTTGTAGAAACAAAGTCAACAAATCTGGTAGCACGTATCCTGCGTTTAGCGGAGCTTGGTACCAAAAACTGCGATGGGGGTATAGCCGGTACCAACCCCTCAACCACCTTATAAAGAAAGACGAGTCGTAATTCTTTCCTTCTAGCCTGTAGTGTATCTAGGTCACATTCTTTAAGCATTTGGCTGACGCAGCCCTGGTCTCTTGATTTGAAATCTTTTTTAATAAATCTGGCTGCTCTCCTTTGTATCTTTTCTAGTTTGTCAATATCTGATTTCAGGAAGGGGTCCCATACAATACATCCATATTCTAATGTAGATCTTACCAATGATAAGTAGGCGTTCTTACGGCATGTACTGGAGCAGTGTTGTAGATTACGACGAAGGAAGCCCAGGGTGGAACTAGCTTTCTTGCAGATGTTATTAATATGGGTGCTCCATTTCAGGTCTTCAGATATCATAAGGCCTAGGTATGGGTTTGTTGGTACTTGTTCGAGTATATGGTTATTCAGTTGATAAAAGTGTGAGGATCTTTGTTTCACACTCAGGNCGATGGTGACTTCTAAACCTTATAGCCAGATATTTACTCCACGCAATTCTAACAAGTATTCACCAAATTTGGTGGTTAGCAGAAAAATTTGGACGAATATTTTTTAAAATAAAATATTTACTAAACCAGGTTCAAACTATTCCCCTAAAGCCCCAACCTAAAAACTACAAATTTTCAATCAGGAAGTTTCAGTTAAACAACTCTTGGGTTTTAACTCTTTTTTCAATTGATGACCCATACACTTTTTTTCAGTCATCGTTCTATAATGCTTTTTTATTTCTTTGAGGTTGATTTTTTTATTGGAGGTCTGCAATTTTTTTTACAATTTTGCATCCCAGTGTTGATACTACGTCCCGAGTAATGTTTGAGGGTGTCCAGACTTCTACATTTATCATAATATTATTCGAATCAGTTACTTTCCTCTTTACTTGTTATTATTTTTTCAAAAATTTGTTTATCAAAATTACCTCTGTTAGAATAAAACACAGCTTAAGTATTTAAATAAAATATATAGGATCTTTACGTTTCTAAGGTGACAAGCTTCTTTATGGAAGAACTTGGGGCTATTTTTCGGTTTTCGACAAACAATATCGTCTCCAACTGGCTTCCTAATTCACAAACCAAAATATCCAAAACGTTAACTCTGCTGACCGATTTCTGTAAACTAAATTAGGTTCTGAATTAAGTTGCGTCTACTACTGAGGAAACTCTATAACCGAAAAAAAACACAAAAAACACTGGCATCCAGGAAACAACTAAGATAATACGGTTTGCATTGACTAAGGGCTTTCTTTCTAATCTGAGCATAACAATATTTACGTAAGCAGCGCAGGCTTACTCCCTAAACTTGTACCTAGTTTCTGTATGTGACAAGTTAATCAACTTTACAAGCAACACTTAGGTTAGGGTATAGGAGGTATTGTTTCTCCATATGCAAAACTATATTTATCTGTAGATTTTCTACGTTTGATTTTTTTAAAATTATCAACCCTATTACTCCCTATATTCATCACTGCTTTCACTACAGGAACCCTCCTGATAACTGTTGTACACTTATCACAGCACCAGAATTTAAACTACACATTGTTATGGACAATTTTTGTATTTAATGGTTCTGTGAAGTTTACATTGTTAACAACAACCCTAAACTAGTTACTTAGAAAATCCTAAAGGTCTTCATAAATTTAGTTATGTTTACACAGTGATATGGCACCTGGTTTCACATTCTTACTGTAACACCAAAACAAATTTTAAAAATGCAACTTTGTCCCTTCATATGAAACCATTTTATTACAAACTGTGACTTCTAAAATATTTAAAGAAATCTTCAGAACTAAAATTATTTTCCTTTTTGGTACAAAAAAAACTTTTTCCAAAGGTAGATATTATAGTTCTTATTTTAATAAGTAGAAATATAGTTACAACTTCCTTTGTGCTTCCCCAGAAAGTTATCTCCCAGCACTATTCATGTTTAATTTATTCTTGGGTTCATGCCTTCCAGCAGACATCAAAGATAGTTTCCTGTATTCACAAGTGTTCCCAATTACAAACTGCATTAATGTATTCATACCTTCTAGTTTGTAAAGTTTGTAAATTTTGAAAAACCAGTTAATTAACTTCTGGGACCAATCTAATAGAATTTTATGTTATTAAACGATGATTTTAGAACTACAGCATTTGTTACGCTTTTTTACAAAAACTAAGTGTAATAGATTTGGTGGCAAAATATTTATTATAATATCAAATAAAATACCTTGTCTAATAACAGTGCGCAGCAGTCAGTCCACATGAAGTCCTGTATTATTTCATCATCTTGAAAAGAAGACAAGAAAAAATTAACTATTTTTCTACAGAAAAGGATGATTTTGACATCCTGATAACAGTGTTGTCAATGTTCACCTTTAAATCATAAAATTTTATCAGTGGGTCATATGGCTTTATAGGAATTTCTACTTTAGGGTATCAAAATTAAATAAGCTATCAATCGATTAGAATATCGAATTGGCAGTGAAAAAGGAGAGTATCATGTATTAAATCATTCAAAATATTTGGCACACCGCATACACACATAACAGACATTCATCTGGCTTGGGAATACCAGCAGCGCCGGAATGGGTCAGTCAAGGGGCAGCGTCTGGAGTGGCTCAGCAGCCCGATCTGTGCAAGACAACCTGTCATAATCTATCCAAGGGCAATGGAATCCAAAAGTGAGCAAGTAGTGTTTGGGATCGCTTGTTACAAATTTGGGTTACACAAACCCTGTTTGGTTTTGTTTATTTGATTCGTAGTTTCTAAACAACAGTCTTGCCAATTTATTGAAGGTTCAGCTGTTATGGCTTATCGCTTTGTGGAACCTTCTAACGATTGTCAATGTTGTTTTTTAAAAGGCTGAATATTACAACAGAATTTCGAAGGAAAAAGTATAATAACATTCTGAACGATCTCCTAATTGAGTAGGAAATAAATATTGCTCAGGACTTTAAAGACGCTTTAGAAAAACCTAGCTAATTCAAAAGCTCATTGTTTAGTACATTTTTCTATATCTTCGTGACAAGCTAACAGTCAAAAATCATTTACCTATACTTTTTACCAGAAACAGATAGATAAAAACAGAAGTATCTTCGACATCTTTTCTTTTGTATCATCCTGTATTATTTCAGTCAAAATCTTGTAAAGCAAATAAATTGGAGAAAGCTCACATTATTGGCTGAGAAGGCATCTAATAATGAAAAGTGAATGCAAAGTGTGACGGAGTAAGCTATGAAGCTGGAATGAATACATTGCTATTAACGACCTATTTATGTGCAATTTGAATAAAACCGACAGAGGGTGTTAAATAGCTATCATCAACAGTTTGACTTAATCTGCATCACAAAGAACCTAGTCTCCAATGAAGGGTGGAAAAATTAATGAATTTTGTAGGGTAGCTCTTTAAATGTTGGAGTGGGGTAGTACAAATTGCGTGGAATTAATAGCAAGTCTTTGAAACAACACGATACTCCGTGGAAAAGCACCAGAATAGTTTAATTTGCTGCATCATGTTAAAAGGTTATGTCTGGAAGACATTCAAAACAGCATTCTGGCCAAATAAGGTCTAAGCGGCTGACCCATCAGGGAGGGATTAATTGCAATCGAAAAAATTTATGATGATAATGATGATTATTAGATAGGTCACTAACGCTTGAGTAACAGGACAAAAAGGCATGTACGTACGTTAAATAAGATAAAAATAAATAAATTGCTTTGGGCAAACAGTTTTATCAGAATGAGAAGAACCAGAGGCAAAAACAAAAGGTGCTGCTGCTGCTCCTGCTATTACTACTACTACTACTTGTACAAAATGACAAAGCAAAAATGTTTTTTATTATTTTCTTCATTACCTTTGTATTTTAACTCATAAATATAACGTAAAAATATTGATCTTCATATCCTTTTCAAAATCTCAGCTCTAAAATTATTGGGAACATTACAACATTTTATTTACTGGTTATATTTGTAATTGCTCTTTGAAGTACTGTAGACAAGTTCCAAGCAAATTCCTATCATATGAAAATTATCAGATGGAGCCAAATATGATTAAAACTACAGTGTATATTTATTTATTTATTTATAGAAATGCTTTAAAACTTTCAAATTCTGATTCTGAGCTTCACAGTCCTACCGTAGTCTGTCACTCTTTTATCGCAATAAATCTAATTGATAGGTTAGTATTAGGTTAGTAGAAACCAAAATTAACCAACTACCAACAAAAAACTAATTTTAAGTGTGTCATCCTTCAACTTACCAAAAAGTCTCAGGAAGGTGCATAGAAACCCATTTTCTTGTAATTTACTACCATCCTCTAATTTTCTGGGTACTGTTTTTGATAGCTTTACCTTCTTCTGTGGAATAAACTGGCAATGCCGAGCTAAAGAACTGTCATTTTCTCTGTGATTTTTTTCTTTACTCCTTGACCGTCTTACTCTTGGCTTGACAGATATAAGTGGTTCTGGTGAATCGCTACAGGGAGAAAGAGTATTTTTGCAACAAGAAGCAATCGACATTTCAAAATATTCTCTACTGTGTGGTCTACTTTGTATCCTTTCTGAATTTACAGAATTTTGTGATACCATTGATCCCATAGGTAAAAGTTTGACAAGAGTCTTTTTATTGATAGAATCAGTTCTTATTTAACTGTAAATAGAAATAAAATTATACAATACTGCATGCAAAATAATACATTTTACTGTCCAAGGGTTTTCNAGATATAAGTGGTTCTGGTGAATCGCTACAGGGAGAAAGAGTATTTTTGCAACAAGAAGCAATCGACATTTCAAAATATTCTCTACTGTGTGGTCTACTTTGTATCCTTTCTGAATTTACAGAATTTTGTGATACCATTGATCCCATAGGTAAAAGTTTGACAAGAGTCTTTTTATTGATAGAATCAGTTCTTATTTAACTGTAAATAGAAATAAAATTATACAATACTGCATGCAAAATAATACATTTTACTGTCCAAGGGTTTTCCGGCGTTCTTAAGTTGAATTGAGGTTGTTAATAATTATCCCGACTGAATTGATCAGTGAAACATAACAAGTATAAACAATACTGACCTGGCTGGTATTCCCGCCAGTCTTGTGAAGGCCTGTGCACTAGTAGTCGTCATATTGACGGGGTAACAAAATTTGTTGGTCTAATTTAGGTTGGACCTCCACTCTATTAAACCCTCAATTTAAAGAAATCAGCTTAGGTATCCACTCATTAATCAATTAAAATTCTAAAATTTGGCCTAATTTGTTCTCCAATGCCTACTATAATCTATACTAAAATTTTACAAATTCTTTTTTTTGCAATATAATAGCAATAGAAACAAATCCGAGAAACAAATAAAACGATTCGAAATTTTATTTATTGATGCTGACTTAAAGATGCTTATTGGAAAGGGAAAATTACACTTTTTGAAGAAAGAGAGATGCTTTCAATGTCTCTCATGAGCCTGTTTGTGTCAGCTAATAGCAGCGACACCACTAATGCACACTTAACGTAACAGTAGTAGGAGGAGTAGTGGTAAAAGTGGTAATAGTAATAGTAGTAGTAATAGTAGTAACAGTAATAATAGCAGTTAAATTAGCAGTAGTAACAATAAGAGTAGTAGTAGTAACGATAATAGTAGTAGGAGTAGTAATAGTATTAGTAGTAATAAATGTAATAGTAGTAGTATTAGTATTAGTATTAATAATAATAGTAGTAACAATAATAGTAATAGTAGTAGTAATAGTAGTAGTAGTTATATTAATGGTAGTAACCATAACATTAGTAGAAGTAATAATAGTATTAGCAGTAATAAAAGTAATAGTAATAGTAAGTAGTAGTAGTAGTAGTAGTAGTAGTAGTAGTAGTAGTAGTAGTAGTAGTAGTAGTAATAGTAGTAATAGCCAGGCTGTAATAAAGAGGTTGGTAAACAGTGGCATGAAGGCCAGAAGTATTTTGAGAGTTCCAGAAAAACCCGTTGCAAAAGACCATTTTCCCCCAGATTTTAACGAAACATATTTAATTGATATTGAACGTGTAAAAAACAAAATTCGAAGTCGAATAGGTGCATGCTAAGATTTCAACATCAGCTGATGATTCTTTGGTTACTCATGTTTCCTCGTCCAAGTCTACAATATCAAATGTTTTGATCTCTGGAGGTAAAAAGTCCAGAGCTAGTCTTGCTACTTCCTCTAAGTCACCAACGATGGACTTTAATGGATTGTCATCGTTAACAAAAACCACTTCTTGATACTCAACGGATACACCACATTTTCTGAAGCACCTGACGATTTTTTTCTTATTATCTCATGCAGAAACAAACATATCCATTTCTTCTAAAATTGAAAGGTTCAAAATATCATTTCAAGTATTGAACGATTCAACTTGTTTCCTGATTGTCCGTTGACGAAACTTGGATTTCAAGCTCCTCATAACACTGTGATCCATGGGTTGTGAATTTGATGTCGTGTTCGGCGAGAGAGATATGGGGCGTACGTTTGTCAGACCTAAAATTTCAAAATGGGCTGGGAAGTTATAGATTGTTATACAGATCTCCCTGGCTTCTTGTTAAAATCCTTGTCTTACTCTCGCACCTACTCTTTAAAGAAATCCACTGTTACCTAGCTCTTCTTTTGTGATCAATATCGACAAGTTATTGATTTACATGCTTAATACACCAGGCGTTACCAGATTTTCCAACCACAAACATTGCTAGTTTTTTTCCCCGTGAGTGCTGAATGCAATTATATCAGTTAACCGAAGCGCTGAGCGTTTGCAAAAAAAGAAAAAAATTTCATTCAAGACTTGTTTCTCCTTTTGAAAATGATAATTATGATAACTTAAATGATCTAAAAATTCTTAATATACTTACTAGGTCTTTCAAAGGACCAAGGATTGTTTATTAAAATGCAGTGTCTGGTTTTGATCTTTAATACAAAACAAAATTACAGTAATTAAAAACCATAACCAGGATTGCAAAGTTTTTTATCTTACTCTCTACATAAAAATATTTTCTGGCAGATAAAATGGATAAAAATGGCTGAATTTCATGTTTTTTTAAAAAATTGACAGCAGATTCGGTTGCAGTACAGTAGAGTCAACCAGTTCTCCTAAAACACTTCGTTAAATTTGCCACCTTTTGGTTAAAAACGTTTCTTAAGACTTTCTTATTTGTGCCCAAAAAGAAGTTAAAATCGACAAAAATAGTTGGTTTTAGAAACAAGTGCAACTATCCATACAAGTCTCTCATTTTTGGGTCATTTTTGCTAGCTAAGGTCTAGTTGCTTATAAACTGGTTTCTTTTAAAAAGTCCTGCAATTATTGAACGTTTATGTTTAGAGCTGCTTCGGTCGAAATGCTGAACATTTTAATGTAAGGAAATGGTGAGCTTTTTTACTTCTCCTGTTGCAACACTTGGTTTTCCAGGCAAGTGTCTAAGAGCTGATTCTTAAAAAAAATAGCAATTGAACTTATTTCCTTTCCACCGTTCCCCTTTCTTTGGAAGAGCATGTGTTGGAAATTGTTGAAAGAAGAACCCAAATTTATCAGCGTTAAAGGTATCTTCAAGCTTATACTGGCTAGAGATTGTGGAAGGAGTAGTTTCATTCCACGCAGCAGTCACCTTTAATATGACACTTTTTGATTTTCCTCCATCAACATTGAGAGAAAAACTGTACCGTTTCTTCCATCAATGTAGCCAACCGTTTCTTGAACAAAAAACTTCTTTGTAGGTGCTGAGATCCTGAGCAAACTAGATAACTTTTTCTGTCGAGATGAATACATGGATCATTTCATATAAGGGTAGGTTTCTACTTCCCATTTATACAGAGCCTCGTTGGCGACTTCGTGATCTTCAACGGGAAACCTTTTTCTAGCATAAGCAGATTATCTAAAAGACAGTCATTCAAATTGCTCGGTGATGATGGACTCCTTACTTAATCTACATAGATGCAGTGTTAGGAGGCACTCTATACTTGTCTTCTTCAAGGCAACAATTTCAACAATTGTGTTCAAACTTTTCATTTTTGTCAAGGATTACGATTCATATAATACGACATAAAAGCACAAAACGAAAATTATTTAATAACATAGAAATATAATTATAATGCAATTGAGCTAATCCAGCTTGGTTTCCTGTCAAAATACAAAAAGACAATCCCACTCTGCATTGGTAACTGCGTTCTTTGTTTGACGAAAAGAAAGTCCTTTACCAACGGTGAGATTTTATCATATCTCTTTCAAAAGTACACATGAAACATATCTGCAATGCAACATATTTCTAAACACAAATAATAGACATTCCATGAGAAAAAGTGCCACCTGGGAGTTACTTTCTTTGCCACTTGCAGGAGAGAAAAAGCAACAAAATATTAGATTGTGTAATCGCTCCAAGACGATCTACACTTAAGATGACATATCAGTTTTCCTTCTATTGAGTCTGACAGTTCATTCCTATATAAAAGGCTACCACATCTACTACGTCCAGTGAATTCCTGTAATTGATCAGATACATAGATTAGAAGGGAGCCTGGTAATCCTGTAGACAGGTAAACTGTTGCTGTGAGACAAAGTAACCAAATTGTTAGCCATTTATTGCAAAAAGTAAGTGAAAAGTTCGTCAATCTAGCTTTACATCTTTAAAAACATATATTCAGCTTGGTGAATTCCATCAATCAACCAAAATCACTCTATAGATGGAGTTGGCGTGGAAGTGGCATGTACATTTAATTTCGTTTTATTCGTATATTGGAATATTATGAAACCAATTACAACTAAGCAATGAATTGTAAAAATCACAACAGAAATAGTCAGATGATACTAACACACTTTTATTTCTCTCTCTCTCTCTCTCTCTCTCTCTCTCTCTCTCTCTCTCTCTCTCTCTCTCTCTCTCTCTCTCTCTCTCTCTCTCTCTCTCTCTCTCTCTCTCTCTCTCTATCTCTCTCT
>RDPX01000127.1:2070408-2117710 GCA_003991215.1 Morbakka virulenta
ATTTGAAAATAATGAAAACAATTACAACTAAGCAATGAATTGTAAAAATCACACAGAAATAGACAGATGATACTAACACACTTTTATTTCTCTCTCTCTCTCTCTCTCTCTCTCTCTCTCTCTCTCTCTCTCTCTCTCTCTCTCTCTCTCTCTCTCCCTCTCTGTCTCTCCATCCATCTATCTATCCATCTATCTATCTATCCACCTATCTGTCTATCTATCTGTCTATCTATCTATCTTTCAATCTATCTGTCAATCTATCTATCTATTTATCTATCTATCTATCTATCTATCTATCCATCTATCTATCTATCTATCTACCTAGCTACCTAGCTACCTATCTATCTACCTATGTACCTATGTACCTATCTACCTATCTACCTATCTACCTTTCTACCTTTCTACCTATCTGCCTATCTACCTATCTATCTATCTACATATGTCTCTCACTTCACTTTTATTCTCCAGTTACTACTGAAAACAAGGAAGGGACACTTGCCAGGCTTAGGGGTGGTGTTAAAAGCTTTATCCACCAAAAAAATATCCCAACCATCTCGATTTCACGGTTTCCTGACATTTTTTTCGAATCCTTGCGATGTCGAGATGCTTTGGGTTAAATCTATAACCAATCAAAGAATTGGACAAATCATGTACTAGTTAGATGACAATGATATAATAATATCCTGTTATATAAATAAATATATATATGACATCACCATTAGTCCCCGGTTACTATATTGACAATAGCGAAGGGTCAATGGATATTGCTGATGGTACTGAAAGTTTATCCACCAGAAGATAACCCCCACTATTTCAACCATCCGCTATATTGACTTTTCCCCGGTCACTTGGAATTTCGAGATAGATGGGGTTAAGGGCATTAAAAATTTTGGAAACCCCAGAAACGTTGGTCTGTTATGCAAATTAATAATGTGCAGAAAATTCAAAAAACAAATATTTTTTTCACAAGCTCAAAAATAAAACAAAGGCGTCTTACTATGTCTGAATATAACCATGGTTCAGATGCAAACTAACCGATTAGTACAGCTATTGTAAGGATTAATTACTTCTTCATGATCACCATCATCATCAACCACCTAGTCACGCTAGTTTGTCTTACAAATGCTGTTCCCCTCTCCAGTGCTTCCTGGCCGCGACACAGCTTCTCATTCAGGGTCTCTGGCTTAAACCACGTTGAGCTCCGTAGGGCATTATGCAGTTTCCAGTGGTGAAGGACAGGTTTCACTGTCATAACAGCTGTGGTGTAGAGTCACTTACTGTAGAAGTATGCGTTTAGCTTGATATGACCAGTCCTGGGCCTCAAGGTGTGGGAGCTGTTAGTCACCAAATGCTGCTGGGACTATCTCCGGACAATAGTCTTTCCGTATTCGTATCACACTGAGCTAAAAATCCAATCCAACGTTCCACCCTCTTTGGCCAATGCATCTATTATACCACCACAACATGCACAGATTCACCACAGGAAAACGGTAAGGCTCTCTGCGCATGTTACCAGGGCAACAGACAGCTCATCATTTTTTTGGCTTGGGTTCTGCGGGTGTTGTAGAGCAGATGGAGTATCTGTGAAGAAGCTGATGTTTTTGTAGGTCACGTTGAGGTTTCGTGTGAGGCTCTTTGCTGCTGTCCTTGGAGCCTCTGTCTCCTCCATGACGTTTGTGGAGAACCTGCCCGTTGCAAAGGTACAGTGCTCTACACATTTTCTGTACGTGATGTATAGGCCTCAGCCTCCATCTTTGATCCTTTCAGAGGCAGAGCTGTCGCTGTATACATGTATTAATAGGTCGGACATTGGCTTCGATATAAACCAGTGTTTCCCAACCTTTTCTTGGCAAGTAGCCCCTTTGTGAATATAAAAAGCGATTAATGCCCCCCATACCCCATCCATCCATAAAAATGAAGAAAAACACCTTCCTTGAAATTCTCAACAGAAGACAGTTCGATGAAATCAACTTTCTTTTCTCTAAAAGAAAATTGTTGGGTTTTTGATTTAAAAACGCACAGAACAGAAGTTTACTTATGAATTACAAACTGGCGATTTAAAGGTTCTCATTGAAAATCAAGTCAGTTAAATCGTTTTTAAAACAACCAAAACCATTTGCTAAGTTACTAAAAATATATATTTATGCATATACAATTGAAGTACTGGTGTGCAATACGCGGTGTAATTCCTGATAAATGTTGTCAACTCCCAAAAATATTGAGTCATTAATGCTCGGTACTGAAAAAAATCCCCTGCGATGTATTATTATTGTTCAGTGTTCAGTACGCATCTTGTGCTTGATAAGATTCGACTAATGCACTGATATCTGGTTGATGTTGGAGAGAAGGAGTCTGAGATTTCCCCTTGTTGTTATGTCAAGGCGAAGTATCTGCTTACTCAGAACCTGGAGCACAGCACTGAAGCCTTTTTCGACCAAATATGAGGTTGAAAAGGCCAGCACGAACAATTTAACGTGTTCCCAAAGACTGGGATAAGAAAAACGTTCGTAGACCCAAAAAGCTTTGTAGCCCAGACGATTAAACCTGGATTTAGCTTCAATATCGTTTTGCATTTTAATCATTTCCTCTTGTAACGATTGCTGTAGTGTGCCCACATCCATATGGAATGGTTCCATCACCCATTCTGGGACTGAAAGTTCGCACAAATCTTTAAAACGCACTAGTAAGTCTGCCTTAACTGCATCAAGGTGGGCACAATACGTTTTGTAATCAGACTCATCGAGTTGATTTTCAAATTTTTGCAGACCAAGAAACTGGTTTAGCTCTTGACGGGCAATATTTTGTTTGAAAAGTGTCAATTTATCGATGAAAGACATTATGATTCCTTTTGCCTTAATGAGATTCATGCCTTGACCTTGCAGCTTTCGATTCACTGGATTTATTTTTTCGAAGAAGTCACACAGATATGCCAGATCATGTTTTGAAGACATGAGGGCCTCGCAGAGTAAGCTATCAAGTTTTTCTAAAAATGATCGTATCACAAAGTGAATATAAACGCTCCTTTCGAGAGCCAACGAATCTCTGTGTGAAACAGAAGCCGTTCGAAAGATTCGTCATTTTCATGACAGAGCTGGCGAAACAAACGATCGCTGAGAGGATAAGCCTTGATTGTATTCACAGCTTTGATTAAAGTATGCAGTGAAGAGTTGAGGGGCTCACTCAGCTTTTTAGCGACGAGATGTTGACGATGGATTACGCAGTAAATCTCAAATACTCCAGGTGATTCGTTTTTTAAGTGAGGTATAAAACCACGCTATCTACCGATCATTGCTGGAGCACCACCAGCAGCACATGCAAAAAAAATGTTCAAAGGAATGCTTTTCTCATTGAAAAATTCCTTTGGCACTTCAATTATAGACACTCCCTTCATGTCCGTAGTTAGAGATTGCGCGAATAAAAGTTCCTCTGTAACAGAATTACCTCTCAAATAGTGCACATATGCCAAGAGCAAGGCCTCACTATTTCGGAAGGTAAATTCATCTAACTGAATGGCAAATTCGCAGTTTTTCAGATCGTCACAGAGCTTTGACTGGATATCGGGATTGGAGACAAGATTTAAATAGCATCACGCTCCACCACTGTTGTGATAACTTCCTTCACTGCAAGTAGAATCAGTGTCTCTCCAATGATAAACGGTTTGGTACATTTTGCGATTATCAAGAATAGGTTGTAAGAGGCAATAAGGCCCTCGTTGTTTTGATTTTCTGTCTTCTGAAAAAGAGATGTAACAGTGGTTCGTTTGGTGTATTGCTCCTTTAATTTTCGAAAAAAACTCACATCTTCATTGGCCTTACCTCTCCATATTTACTTTCCAAATGTTTGCTGAGCCTTGATGGTTTCATAACCTCATTCGAAAATACAGCTTCACACAATCAACACATTGGGTGCTGCTTATTTAGAGGTGATGGAATAAGTCCAAATTTTTTAATAATCGATTGAATACTGACGACACTTTTTCTTTCCTGCCATTTTCCTAAGAAACCAAAAACCACAAAAATTTCTGCTATTTGTCTGCTAAATTGAAATCCAAAAAGTGTCGTATCTGTTTGAAGGTAAGTTTAACAAGTGAGACACTACACAAGAAATTAGCCCCTTCCTAATCACAGGGAATACGTCTTATTTCTAACAGCACCCCCTTTATTAATTTAGCGCCCACAAAAATTTTCAAAACAGCCCCAGGGGCGCTAGCGCCCCCGTAGGGAACCACTGATATAAACCTTGTCAAGGGATTGCTCTTTCGCTCAGACTTTGAAGGTTAACAAGAAAACAGAACCACATGAACGGCATTATATTACGCCCACGCCAGACATACATCCAGCAAACAAATGGAGAAGCTCCTTCGCCACAAAAATGAAATTATATATTCTCTTTGGATGTTCCAAGAGAAAATGAAGGCGTTTCACGAGTGCCTGAGGCCATTGTTTTAGTGTCTACAAAAGGATTAATGTCCCTGTGACAATTATTAAACAAAAGGACAAGCCACAAGGCAGTGAAATATCACAAAGTGACCCACAGCAAGTTCAAATTTGATGAATCAGCTAAAACAAAAAAACCCTCAGTTGATGATCTCCAGTTCCACAGCTTTACATTCGGTAATATCTTAAGAGAAAAAAACACTACAAAACACAAAGAAAACAACATTTTTAAATACGTCAACCACAAAAGAGAACCAGCTGCCTGCTTTTGTCCAGGCAATTACAACAAAGTAGATGGACAAAGCGAAAGAAGACAACAAGGGCATGTAACTTTTTTTTATTCAGGCTGATTTCCCCAAATTTGTTCTGTTTCTCATTTGAAACGCTCTTCTACATTTATACAAGCTTTCTGTTCGACTCAGTAACTCTTTCATCTCACCAATTGTTCTGCAACAGGGCCAGATTAAGGCATAGGCAACATGGATAGTAGCCTGGGCCCCCAGATTTTAATCTCCATAGCATATATCACTGTCATCATTACTTTCATTTCTTACAATTTGCCTTCGGTCTCTGATTTCCTTTGCATTGTCGACGTCGCTCAAAACTGGAAATGTTTCCAACTCGTCATCGACAGATGTGAAATCATTAAGCAGATTATTGTCATCGGTAATTCCATTGTCCTAAACTGAGTTCGAGCAACTTAAACACTCCAACATATTTACCGTGAATTCCTCTTTACTGTCTTCTTTTATGGCTCTAATACGTTTGGGCAACAGACACTTTCGATTTAAAACTTTAAAGTTTTTATAATCCCCATGTGACATGGCTGCAGTCGACTTATACAATTTGGGACCAAGATTGACGTCAGCTTGTTTGGGCTATCTTGATCATCTGGACCTTATGGTTCTCTCTTGAAATTTCCTGTCAAGCTTTGTAACCCACTCTGTGAAAATACCTTCTGTCATTCATGCTTTCTTGTTGCTTTTATATTCGACAGGAAGGTTTCTAACATTCTTGAAGGAACATGGCCTGGGTGATTTTCTGATTGCTAGCACGGGTAACTTTTCACTCTCGTCCATATTTACTGCAATTATTAGAGTTATTCGCTCTTTACTTTTTTCGAATCATGACATCTGTCACCTTCAAACCTCGATGTTCTGTCAGGAAGCACCTTAAAGAAAAGTCGTGTTTCATCTGCACTGAATATGTCTTTTAGCTCATATCTTTCAAGAAGATTTGGTTGTTTGTAGTGAAAGAAGTCGTGGAAAATATTCTGTGCCCCACGAAATGTCACTTGTCTTCTTTTCTAGAATCAGTCAAGCCAGTTATTGCTACAAAAGAAACCCTCATGACCAAGCTCAAGGGCTAATGGATCAGCTTTCTCTTTCAACAGCGGTTCACTAGTTGGAACCCCACGTGTTATTTCTTGCTTCAGCCACAAGAGCAGAGCGTCGGGAATTTCATCGAATATCGACTTGCGCAGCTTCTTGTTGTTATTACCAAATGAGTGAATTTTTACAAAACATTTTGCTCTGTCTTTCCGATTTGTATTGACCGTAGATTTAAGGGGTCCGAATTCCCTGGTAACATCAACTTAAGCCTTCTTATTCGACTCGATAAGCTTTATCACATTTCTTTTTTTCCTAGACTGACTGCTTTCCTCTTTCAACTATCCATTTTGTTACCGTTTTGTTACTACTGAGATGGTATACATAAGAACAAGTGCAACTGTGTGATTGCTAAGCACAAGAGTGGTCTCCAACAGCTAAAAAATGGATCATAGCCAAGGTGTCAGTGACCTGTTTGACGAAACGGCAAAGGGGAACAAACAGAGAAATCCATCAAAGTATGTTATAACCGAGGGTATTGGTCTTCAGAGACTTAAAAGAGAGTGCATTACACCGAGTACGTTATAACCAGGGTATTTTAATAAGGATTTGAATAAACTTTTTGCCGGGACCGGTCACTTTGGTACGTTGTTTCCGAAAGTACATCATTACAGAGTATGTTATAACGAGATTATACTGTATTCCCAAATATAAGTATAGATTTGTTTACTGGTGTTGCAGCAGTAGTCATTTGTTGAAACTAAGATGGGAAAGTTTTCATGAGTTTGAAGAAGAAGGGAAAATATTGGGTGGTACTTCAGATTATCAGGAAGACCAACGTTAAGACAAAAGAAAACCAAATGTTAGACTGCAGATACTGGATTATTGGAAGTTGGCAGATGCAGTAATGTCTCCATCAATGGTTTCGTGTCAATGCAATTTTAACTGTAATTCGCAAATTTATTTTGTCTCTGGAGAAGGGCTTGGTACTATATCTTTTCTTTTTGGATTTGTAACTATGCTAGAAGAGTTAACTGGGGAAGTAGTATAAGAAGTGGCGAGGAAGATTATTAACGTATACAAAGACGATATCTGTAAAGAACTTGTAGATAAATTGTTATAGTGAGATTTGCGTTTCTTTTCAAGGCAGATCAAGATGAAAATATCGTTCAACTTAACGCTCCAAAGTTAACTGCTTTATGAAAATAATGCCATAGACACATTTTCAAATGTAGAAATATTCCGTATATATATACGGAATATTGTGTTGATTTTAACGAACTATTCAGAGGAACGTGCTCTTTTCAATATGAAGTTAATTAAGAATCACCTTCGACCTGTTATGAAAAATGAACGTCTGAATAACTTAGCCCTTCTGAGCAGTGAGTATAATATGTTGTGTGAAATAGACTCATCGCAAATTTTGCGAGTAGGAAGGCAAGCAGATTTTGAGTATACAGTATTCTCTCTAATTAACGGACACTCTAAAAAGCGGACACCTCCAATTAAGGGACAAATTTCGTTACACCGGACGAATCCTAGTACAACTCGTATAAAACTTTCTAAAAAGCGGACAAGCAAATAGCGGACACATTTGTTTTCACCAAATGGCCTTTTTGGCAATTTTATCCTTTAAATTTTATCTTTCAAAGCCTCCAGGCTTTTCATTGATGAGTAAAGAATTATCGTTCATAAAGGTTTTTTTCTTTATTTTATTACTTTAAACATTTATTGATACGATTGTTTAGTTCTTTCTCGGCTTTATCTATTTTTAAGCAACCAGGTTAAGGCTTTTGAACGGCCCATAAAACGATATTTAACAGGAATTTCCAGCCCATATTCTCCTCCGCGGTTAACGCTTTTACCAACAACTTCGGCTTGTATGGAGGCTTGAGGTAAGGTTAGGAATATGGACGAAGCTTGATGTATTTTGAGATGCGCCCTTCGATAACTTCACTTTCCAGAGAATCTATCTTTGTTATTTTAACGGCACTTCCATCTTCCTTATTTGTCAGTTCTCTGCTGCATTTCAAAGTTTCTTCAATTAATGGATTTCAAATATCCATGTAGGCATGGTAGCCTCTCGCAAATGAAGAAAAGTTGTGGATTTCAAGGTCTTGGTCGATGATTCTAGGAATATCAGTCTCGTACATATCATTTGTGATCATGCTCGTTGTCTTGTGGATGGTGAACGAAAACAAAACGAATTAAACAAGACCTTTCTTCGAATTTGACATTCGAATGTTTTGATTTTGACAAATATTCGATTTTCATAACTCTCTCCGTCGCAGACCTCAACAAAAAGTAAAAGTACTAAAAGTAATTGTTTAACTCGTGCGATAGAGATCTTAAGAAATTTGTTTTGTTTTTTTCTCTTAAAAGTAAACATTAACAACTTCAATATGAATGACGTCGATCAGTTTGAAAAGACACTTGCAGGAAAACTAAATAAAAGATGTCTCACTTTAGATGAAAAGATAAATATTTTAGATGAAATTAAGAGGAGAAAGTTAAGTTGCAGGGCAATCGCTGACCAATTCAAAATTGGAAAGACACAAGTTGCCAATATCGTAAAGAATGAAAAAAAAATTGAGAGAAGAATATGAAAACTTCCAAGGATAGGGGTATAAACATTTCAACAGAGAAAACTATCAAACGTTTAAGCCAATAAATGACATTCTTTTTTCTTGGCTCAATAAGTGTTAACAACCTGGTATTTATGTGAGGGGAGCCTTGTTTAAAGACGAGGCAAATAACATCAAAACAACCCTTAACGTGCCTGCATTGGAATCTTTCAAGGCATCAGAAGGATGGCTTGATAAATGGAAGCTGAGTCATGGGGTCAGGGAATAACAGATCTCCGGAGAATCTCTTGATGTATCGAAAACAACTGTTGAATCTTGGATGGAGACGTTAAAGGAGTTGTGTAAAGGTTACGGACTAAAAGATTTCTGGAACATGGATGAAAGTGGATGCTTTTTCAAAACTTTACCAACCAAAGGGCAAGTCTTAAAAGGAAAAAGGGCCAAAGGTTGAAAGAAATCCAAACAAAGAATCACTGTTGCACTTTTCGTTAGTTCTGATGGAGGAAAAGTGGGGAAGCCGACAGTAATAGGGCGAAGCAAGAAACCACGACAATTTCGTCTGGCCAGAGCAGCTGATATCCTAAAAGGAGTCAATTATTTTGCCGATCCAAAATCATGGATGCAAGTTGAAATAATAGAGAAGGTTCTTGAAAATCTAAACCGTCAGATGGTTCTTGAAGAAAGAAATGTATTTTTATTTTTGGATACCGCGAAAGTTCACCCACCTTCACTGATCGGAAAATACAGTAACATGAAAGTTTTATTTATTCCAAAAAATACCACATCAAGATTGCAGCCCTAAAATGCTGGAAATATTCAAAGCTTCAAGACAAAATACTGAAAAAAGCTCATGCGTCACGTCATTGTTCGTACCAGAGATGATTTATCGGCATCTGAGATCGTGAAAGAAGTTGACATCCTTCAAGCTATTTAATGTGTAGCAGATTCCTGGAAAGAAGTTACGGTTGAGACTATTCAGAACTTTTTTGGAAAATGCAATATGACAGAGAAAACCATTGAAAGTCAAGAGGAAGAAATTGACGAAGAATTAACCGCCCTATTTGAGGAGCTTACAAAGGATTCAGAAGACGACATAACAGCAGAAGAATACATTGATTTTGACGAATCGACATACAGCTCATCACCAGCAATCAACTCAGACATGGTAGGTTGGAAAGTAAGATCAGTCCAAGAATGTGTCGATAATTACATCACAAATAGAAACGAAGGCGAGGAGGAAAACAGCATTGTTTTGGAAAGTGACGAAGAAGATGATGACGAGGATATCGAAATCAAAGAAGTCAGCGATGTTGAAGCATTAGCAATTATGGATAAACTTATGAATTTAACTCTAATCGATGATTATGAAAGAAAAACATTGTATTCAATGAAAATCAAATTAGAAAAAAGGATAACGCATAACAAGTGAAAACAAATATAACTTATTTTTTTAGACGTTAGGATGCAAGTATATTGTAGTATATTATGTGCTGATTTTGTTGGTACTTGAAAAAATTTTCTATCTGCAATACAAGTCTACAATAATCCAATATTCTCCAAAACCTCAAAATATATCAAATCTTTGACCCAACAACGAAAATAAGCTCCGCAAAAGTTAACTTTCTAAAAAGCGGACACCTCTAATTAGCGGTCTTTTTTTTGCACCAATGGTGTCCTCTAATTAGAGAGACTATTGTATATGGTTTGGCTGCCAATTGGCTTAAATATAAATGTTGTGATTTTTCTTACTTGAAGTTTTTTTAATTTTTTCCTATATATTTTTTTAACAAAATCAGCTCTTGTTTTTTTATATCACGGGTTGTAGATTAATAGGGGTTCTCACAAATCCGATTACCCATGAGTCAACACACATTTAAATCGGGTCCTCTTCTGCAAGATTAGAAATTTATTTTTAAAAAAATTTGCTTTTCCGATTCTTGTCATTCGTGTACACAATAGCCTGTGCGAAAATGGTAAGCCATATTCCAAGATGACTTGAAAGCCCGAAGTTTATGAACCTAAAATGGTCAAGCAGGTTGAAGATCAGGTGCATTAGTGTCGTCTTGCTGCCCGATATCCTGCAAGGACCTCGGAGCTTCGTGGACGTAAATCAAGTTAATTACACCAATGTTTGAAAAAAGAGGCTCTCAATGTCACTCTTCCTGCAATCTTGTGTATGTACAGGAATGGGCTCGTTCTCTTCTCCACTTATCCTCTTGAAAATCATGGTTGGTAGTGCGGGATAAAAGACACTCCTTCTACCCCTACGAAGACTGATCAGAGTTCTTACTTTACTCCATATAAAACTGCTAAAACGTGCAAGAAAATTTCCTTACAATTCGTAAAAAAATATTTAGATATCTGAAAACTTGGTCTTTTCTCAGTGATCAATCGAGAATACGCTCCAGCAAATGTGGTTATAGAAATTAATTTCCTAATGAGTCATCTATTTAGGCCAATTACTCAAACGATATTTTGCGTACATGATTCCGATTCACAGATGAATAGTAACAGGGTTTTTTAAGGATTGCAAATAAAACCAGTTTTTGGCGTAACTTTATCTACAAAACACGTTTTTATTAAATTTTGGAGTCCATATTTCTAATAATCAGGTAGCTGTTCCTGGGCTACAAATTTAATAATGGATGGGAATCAATAGGAGACCCAGAGGGGTGCGAGTTTGCATGTAAAATGTCTGTTTCATTCAAACGAATCGGCTAACCATTGGTACAATTTTCCCAACATAGAAACGAAAAAACATAGCTTCTGCCTGCAGTCAACAGACCAATTTCGTCACTAGTCTCCGTATTTCACACACCCAAAGTGATTAGTTTGCAACCTACTCGTCTTCACAAAACCAGCAATAGTCGTTTTCCTTCAAGAGAAATGAACTTGTGTATAATTGACCGACAGGGCAATATTTCAACCCCTTAAACTGTTTTTTTTATTAGCCTGCAATCTCATCACCCACTGAGAACCCATGTCCTTATTGCTCCTCTCCCTTAATTTGCATTTTGATGGTTTTCCCTCCTCAATTAAGCAACGCATATTGATCTGCTTCATTGTACCATAATTTCATTAGAGTAATTTACTGCATCTGGCTTCAGGAAGGGCATCCGGCCAAGAAATTCCTCGCTGCCAAATCAAAAGTCCCTCTGAAGGGCACCGTCTGAGCCCCAATTGCTGGGAAAAAATGACGTTAAAACTAAAAAAAAAACTGCATCTGGCTTCGACGGTGGCTGCTATGTCAACTTGACAGTGAAATCTAGTTTTGGAGTACAGCTTTTCTCAATATTGTATGCCCTTATCATTATAAGTGGCCGTGACAAGCTTAGGAAAGCAATGAAGTTGTATGTCATGAAATGTGTACGTCCCAAACGTGAATTGCAAATCCGTTGCAGGAGTCAGCTAGTGTATATAGGATGCCCCCTAGTTACCTCAATTATTCGGTGCAAAGGCTTGATCAATATTCTTTAGCTACAGCTGATCCCAGGAGGGCAAGCTTGTAGAAAATGGGGCTGAATTTTCTTCTCAGGTAGCTCACTACAGCAGGACTACTTTGCAACCTGTTTGGGCTGAAGTTTGGAAAGTTGAATAGTTGAGGGTAAAGGTAATCATGAAATGTGTAAGTATATGACCAGCTAAGTCATTTGTTAGATAGAACGTTCGGTCGATGGAATTCAGGTTTCTATATTTGTATGCCATATGAAGAAAGTGCCTGTTTGAAGAAAGCTTCATTGAGTTAGGGCCTACAAAAAACCCAGCTTACGCGTTTTAGGGTTATGCTAACTATAAAATCCCCCCCATTTACCAGGGCAAAAGAGTCTCAATTCGTTGTAGCTGTAAGAGCAGCTTAGTTTGGTCGGGGTTAAGTAGTTTTGCTTAAGAGATCCCACCACTGGACGGCAGCATCAAGTGTTTATGGGATCTGGTTCTGTGTCTTTTTCCCCTACCCTTTTTTTTGGAAACAGTTAACAGACACGTCCTACCCATTGGAAACATATTCAAGAAACTATCTACTCAATTGTATTATATTCATTTTAATAGACCCTTTTATACTTGGGTTAAGTAGCTGATTGCTACATCTCTTAAACATTAACTTAAACTTACTTCCAAGGCATGAAGCAACTCGCAACATTGGTATTTGCCAAGATAGCTGGCATTCATTGGATCTTAACGCTCAATTAACAATTTAGTTGTCACCTTACCTACTTGTAGTTTCATTCAGCAATAAACATTGTCAATAGAAGCTTGTCAGTTTGCCAATAGAATTTAAAAAAACTAATGATCAAAGAATTAGTTCTATTACAAGGTACATGAAATTAGATGGTGCCAATAATTGGAATAGTTTGGCACCTTTAAGTTAAGAATTAATTCGAAGTGTTGACCAATTGATGGCTTCAAAAAACACCTTTCTTTCCCTTTCATAAAATACTCATTATTCATCTTAAGATAGAAAAACAAGGGTTTAGAATATTTCACACTGTACCTTGGTGTAATAGAATACATTTGCACAAGTTTTGTTGTATTTTCACTTCTGATCTTGAAGAACGTGCATCACAATCATTAACATTAGCTATTCAGAGCTGCATCTGTAATGAACTTAAGATCAGGTTTCAACATTTTCCAGAGTAATTGAATATTCAAAGTAAAGCATTTGATCTATCCTTCCACCTTTCGCGTGATGTTACAAACTTACATTGTGTTTGACCAACCTGACCAAAAATATGCAAAAATTGACCATTTTAAATAGAAAAACAATTTTAGAACAATTAAAACCATGCTTCTGGAAAGATAGGAGAACATAATGGCTGATGAAACAACCTAAGAAAAATAAATCCATACAACTCCTACATGTAATTGAATTCTCCTTTGTAACTTGAGTTGCGTAGCCTAATTATTTTTCTGTGAACTTCACTCATAATCAACAAAAATCAACATGTATGTTTCTTAGGTGTGCATTATAATTCACACTTACCCACTCAATTTTATTCATGGACCGAAATACATTATGAATTGTATATCGCTGTTTTGAAAGGGGATAATTGCTATTTTTGTTTGTGTAATGGTCAAGAAAATAAAAGCTCTCTTTTCTAGACACTCAATTTAACATAATGCCAGTAATTGAAATAATTTTAGTATACACACACTTTATGTTTTATTTTTGTGACCTTGTTTGATTTTTATTATTTCCCAAACAATAGATTATATATTCATTTTAGCGACAACAATATATTGACGTTTTCAGCCATGCGTTTTCGACTAGGACAATTTTTTAAAAGACCGAAAGTGTTCCCTTTCATCAGAATGACTATATACAAACCGTTGTCAATTGTATTGTTTTTCATACTGTTATGACCGACTTTAAATATCTAATAAAATCTTGTTTACCACCAAGAAGTTACTTTAATCCACTTAACAATGTAAAGCATTTCTGATGGTGCATTTAATTCGTTTAATTTTCCAGAATATACAACTAAAGGATAGGGTTATTTTTTGAAGAACATCAACTGTCATTACAAATTTAACGACAAATTTTTACACCTTTCTTTTCAACAGTATCTGTGTAAAAATAGGAAGGATCACTGGTCACTGTCAAGACCAAAGAAGCGCGAATGATGTGCAGAACTAACCCCAAAATGTCACCAATTCAGGGTTATAAGTATGAAAGCAACTTGATGGAAGTTGATGGCTACGTGTAGAGTTGTACACTGACTTGCGGTTTTGAAATACGTCACTAGTTTTTCCGGAGCCTACGAAAGCAGAGAAAAATTAATTTGGCATCCATTTTCAAATCAAGAATGTTTTAAAATATTAGATCTAGGTGTACTAAGTGATATTATGGCGCTGGTGGGATTTATATGAAAACTGCAGCCCGTAGTCCCCAAAAGAAAATTCCTCATAATAACAAGGTCGGTCAAGTCCCTGTAAAATGTGCTTTTTTTAATTATCCAACAACAGCGTATTCGTCAAGTGTATACATACTTCTGGTATATTAATTGATTTCTTATCCTGTCTTTTCCTCTTTTTATTTTTTACTTCTGGATCTGAAAATTATAACTAATGCTTTTAATTTTGAGAGATTATTCTGCTAGATGAATTTCTGCAGTACTAAAAATTGACTTATCGTGTGCATTTAATATTCAGAATGCATTTATAGTATCAACTAGTGGGGCTCACTATGACTGTAATTCAATAAGAGTTCACAAGTTAAATGGAAAAACCGTGTACCCCTATTTCCTGGATTAAATGTAGTGACCGATGATTTTTAAAAACGAAATGGCAATGCAACGACATTCATAATTGAATGTCGTTTTCTATTAAATTAACTTAAGATACCATAAAAGAACTTAAGATAACTTAACTTAAATTTAGATTCATTTTTTAAACAATTGTATCAACAACATTGCTGATTTGATGAAGAAAGACATCAACAAGTGTGCAATGACAGCCGACCTCTTTGAGATGGCACCCCGGTAAGGTATCCACAACAACATTATTTGCATAAAAATACTCTTTTTTTTAGATATAGTTTTCAAAACTATATAATTTCTGGGTTTCATTTTAGGTTCCAAGAAAAAGAATGATTATGCGTGAATAGACATCCAAGACATTTAAATTAACTGTCAGGCCAAGCAATCTATCTTGGCATAGCAGATGCTTTATGAAACAATGGATGTGTAGTAAAACACGTCAGGTGCTGATTATTCGAGAAAATACGGTAGTTTAGTTCTGGGCAAGTAAACACACTGAAAACTACTATCAGCAAGTATCAAAATAAGCTTTTCTTATCAAACCGATAAAATAATCTACTTTAAAAAAACAGAAAATAGAATATTACAATCAATATTTTAATTGGTCAAGACTCAACCATGCGTACAGTACCATTTTTGGACAGGAAAGATAACAACAACGTTGGACGTATTTTTCTTGTAGGTCTTACATTTTTTCCGGGTTCCCTTACTGTCACCCTAACTCTAAGTAAATGACAGCTTTTCAGATTATATAGGCAACAGTAACAATAACGGTGACGTTGTTTTTCATTCGAACAAAATAAAAACGTTGTAAACAATTCTAGTTCTCTTTAACAGTAAAATGCACTGATAGACTAATAGTAATTCCAATGTATATCAGCAAACATTGGCATGATGGTCACTTTTTGAATGATCTGTATTATACAGCTTACAATAAGAAATGTTAACTTTAAAAAGTTAAAAAATATCGTTCAGGCAATATATATTTATATATATATATGTATATACTTACTTTTGTACCGAATAAATAACAGCTTTTTTTTCTACGAGAAGTAATTTCAGAAAATCAAAAACCTTGTTTGAAATACCTTGAAGATAAGCAAATTATCACAATCAAGCAACTAAATCCATGTAGTCAGTGTGACTCAACAGTACTAAGCAATTCCATTGACATAATATCCTTATATTTTTCAAGTATTTGCTTACTGAGCTTTTCTCCCTGAGACATTCTTCTAGGTCCCTGGACTTAACTTTTTTCATTTAGGTTTTACAGCAAAGCTAGATGTTGCGAAGGTTGCAATCTTTGGATCTATGCGTGCATTTCTTTGGTACCAAAAATAATTATAGTCATTGTCCAGAACATTCTGTCGCTCGATTTCTGTTTTAGTTCCTGCACATTGATCCCTTTTCATTGTCACGTATAAAGATATCTCTCCAGATCTTGGCGATGCACGTTCATGATCGTTCGTAACGACTTTTTGTCTGAAACTAGACTTAAGTTTTTTGATAACCCCTCTTGGCATCGTTATGCTTGCAAAGTCGACAGAGTAAATAGTACTTTTTTTTTCTCTCGCTTGACAAGAATACGTTGCATGCCAATATTTAATACAAGTCTATCTTGAACACCAAACTTAATAGTTAACCAAGACTTCAAAAAACTTGGCAGTGAAGCTCTTGGGAGTAATTTCTATCAAGATGTATTTTCCAAAACACTATTATCATTATTCCTTAATAAACAATTAAAATATCTTCCGTCTTTGTCAAATGTTATTCATTTCAAAAGAAAACGATGTCATATATTCATCTCTTTTGTCTAATAAACCTTTTACAGTCCATTGGGGATGAATACAAAAAAGGGCAGTTGATACCAATATTCATACTTCATTTGCTTCCAAAAGCTGGTGAGATACAAGTACTTCCAAAATCTTCTTTTCTTCCTTTGCGGTTTACGCAGTCAAGTGGGTCACATGACATAGGTTTCTAAGATCAGATTGCTTGTTATTGCCAAACTGACGTTTCAAAATTACTCTGTAATTTGAGACTCGTTATCCGTACATGGTAGTCTACACAAAACCAGTAAGTTTAAAATTATGATTTTACACACGTAACCCTGTCTTTAATGAGCCTAATAATGGTACTTAATATGTTCAGGTCTCACTGCAATGGATTTTATCATTTGGTGATTTCTGTTTAATCAACTACGATTGGAGAGAAGACAGGTCATTCACAATCTTGGCTAGCATTACTCTAAAGAAAAGTTTTAAATTGAGCGAAACTTGAACTCTTGAAACCTGTTTTTTAAGGGGCATCCTGCATATTTCTTTAATTCTTTTCTAGTTGAAAACATCTTCACCAGCACTTTTTTAAACAGTGTACAATTATTTGTTTAATCATGATATCATTTCTATACTCAAAAAAGATATGATTATCAAATGTTCTCTGGTGGATATTGATTTAGTGTTTCACCAAATAGTAAAAAGTCACAGCCTTGGCGAGGTTCCCCAAGTCACAGTTCGTTTCACTTGAAGTCCTTCCTTTTCCCTTTACAGCAAACTGCTAATCCTTTTCTTAATAAATGGTAAAAACCAACGAAAGATAGTGTTTGCTTAAACCAATCATTAGACTAGTGCTATCTTATTTACTTCAAATCTTCATACAAACATACCAATAAGCTTTATTTCCGTTTCTTTTAAGACCAGAATGACTTGCAAAACATACTTCACTGGACAATAAATGAGCAGGGCTTGTCAAATTGGTTTGGTTTACCCTCTTTGTAAAACGACAGTTGTATTTAAGTGGCTTTATAGAACGTTTGGGTTATCGTGTTGTAATTGCTTACGATCATTCTTTCAAAACTCCAATGTCTGTATGACGTCTTATACATGCTCTGTATTGAAAAAGCTAAGATTAATCCTCATTTAATGTCCATTGATCTTTCAAAACAAAATATTACATCGAGGAAACTGAACATCAAATGCTACTTATTATAAAACTAATGGGTGATACGTTAGGTAAGGAAATGAGTAAAATAGAACAAACATGGTAAAACGACTAATAAATCAGGCTATACTGGTGGTAAGAACAAATTCAGGGCAGAGAAATTTAAGTAAACAGTTTCAAGTAGCTATGAACCTAGGTATCTGGACAAGTGAAGGTGAACGGAAAATTGGTGGAGTTTAAGGGGTGAATATGGGTCATAAAGTCAGTCACATCAATGTTTTGCCTTTGTGGAGGAGAAGCTGTCATTTTTTACTCCTTTCACTGGGTGTTCAAGAAGGCAACCTCCACGTGGTGACGCCTGGATGGTGATTAGCCAGGTTCTCCTGACTGGTAAGTAACGAATAGCCTTCGTTTTTCAAGCTGCTCTTCCGTAACATGGAAGAAATCGATCTCGTCGTCTATGTGATTTCAAATCTGGTTCGTCGTCTATTTGGATAATCTCACCAATGAAAAAACAACCAAGAAATGTGCTTCTTCGACGCCCCTGTAGTTGGGAGAGATATTCCAGGTGCAATCTACCCACCTAGTCACAGATACATACTGGGGAGCGCTGCTGTGGGCTTGTTCGGCGGTGAGGGGAGGTTGGTTTCCCGTTTCACGAGGCCGGATCGAGCTCACGGGGGTGGTCTTCCAATCTGCCTCCAGCAGCTTACATAACACAACAGCTGCTTCCACTGTTAGAACAGCAATTCTTATTGTACACTTGAGTGTAGGGATTATTTCAGAGCCCCTTGTACAACAGTTAGCTTGTTGCTATAATTAGAATAGTGTCTAATCAATTGTTACCTTTTATTATATTTAGAATGATTATTGTCTCCAGGAAAACCTTAAGGTTCTTATGTTGCCCGTGAATGGTATAAAATGAGCGCAATAAAGGGGAAAACAAATTGTACATAAATATCTAAAAAAATACAATGATAGATTTATATATAAATATAAATAAAAATATATAAATAGATATAAAAATATATAGTGGACGACAAAAAAATCAACAAAACTTAGTTTAGAACTGTCAGTTTCATGGTTTCACAATCGTCGTGTTAATTTTTTTGTCGTCCACCATATGATGGCTCTAATATTCTTAGATTTTTGAGCACTGTCGATAGCTAATAATTACGTCGATACTGCTATATAAATATATATAAATACATCTATAAATAGATACAAATTTATATATATATATATATATTAATATTTGGGGCAAGCTCTTCTTTTCATGGGGCAGGAAGAGTTTTCTGCTGAAGAAATGGGTAATTTACATTGTACAACACAGTGTGTACAAGTTTAAAGACAAACTTCCAGCGGTCAGATGAAGAAGAAACTCACAGATTTTTTATAGATAAAGACTGGATAAAAATTGACTTTCAATGATGATAAAGATGTTATTTAATAATATGATTTTGTATATATTCTACACTTTATTGCAATACATACGTTTAAGTCATATGGCCCACCAGCACCATCTGTGGAAAATGTGCCAAGTATGCTACAACAATAAAATTACTTGAAATTCGAAAAATACTTACTATCCATTCTCTAGTCGCTCTAACTGTGATGTTTAGCCTCCTAATCATTGCCAAAGGTAGCATCGTTTTCTAGCTACAATAACAAGTCAGATAACCTCAAAATCCTTGTTGCTGCCAATCATTTTCCAAATTTGTTTTCCAGCTGAAATTGAAAATATCATGCAGTTTAGAAGATTCCGATTATTCTTCTATGGAACCTTCCAGATTTCCGATTTTCCTTTTCTGAAAAAGGTGATTCATAATCATTACCCATAAATTCATAATACCCAATAAAAACCCTATTTTCAAGAAATTTTCCAGTTCAATATCTACCAACCATACACCATTTCTGTGCAGACCAACTACCAAATTCAGATACACTTTACTCTGTTCGTCACTTCAAGTATGACGGTTCCTCCTTCGCAAAAGCAGAACGTTGATGTGATTGTCATTAACCCCCGTGTTTACATCTTCAACCCCGGCAGCTTTCCTTTCATTATAACTTTTCCAAATACCCAGGTCGCTAGTTACTTGCTAGTTTCTTGGAAATGTTCATTTAATTTTCTCCGCCTACTGCCAGTATAGCCTGATCTAAAAAACAAGACACACGAATTTACAACATCTGGTGTCAAGGCACTATAACTGCTGGCAAACCCACAGTATCAGCTTTGTCAACCTGTAAACAGCCATCAATTGGCGAAGACTTACGCCCATTCATAGCTTATGTCAATTTACCCTCACTTGTCATACCAGACTGTTCCCACCACCTTGGCTCTCTTGAGACTGTTCCTGCTAGTCGACAATCTAACCAAACTATCACATAGAACTATACTCTGAAAGGCCAATCCTCAGCACAGCTGCAACAATTCACTTGTCAGGACTCTCGAGCCAGCTGTGGATCGTTAACGATGAAGCTGTTAAAAATTAAGGACTTGATGCAAAATCACTTGTGACAACCATAGGCAACGGTTGGGTCTATTTTTCAATGCGAAATGTAAGAGAAGACAACTTGAGTAGTTAGGTAGATTATGTATTGCGGCATTCATATAATTTCAGCCCGTTTATCGTGAAACCTCATCATACTACTTGCGTACTAACTGAGACCAAATCATGTGTCCAGTCACGTCTTGCTACATTCTAAACTGCTACTAACCCTTAAAAAGTCTCCGTCAGTCAAATGAGTGGATCAGCCAAGATCCCATCAGATTTCATGTGGCTTGATGTCCAGCCTGTACTGATGAAAACTGCCATGTATAGCGATACATTGGCCTACTTGAACACTGAACTGTCCGAGTAATCACCGACCAAGATATCAAGAACGGTACCACAAGGCTCCCTTACACCACTCGTTCCAAATGGTGGCTCGCTCAAAATGAAGACATAGCTATTCGAAGCATCCATGCTTATTTGACTCAGAGTACTCGTTCGTCGATGAAGGCTACAAATATCAAAGACATCAAACTATACCTTCCAGTTACAAATATTAATAAAGATGGACTTATCACTGCCCTGAAACCTTTGCACGAACACAAGAAAGAATTGTCTTAACACACCATCCAATACTGGACTTATCACTCCACTAAACATTAAGGTAAGCAATCCTTCCACACAACAGCTAAAACAAATAATGCACCGCTATTTCTTCCCTTTTGACACATACAATAAAATCAAAAAATGCATTAACTCATGCTACACCCATGCGTCTCTCAAATCCCTCCAGTTGTTGCAAATGAGTAGTCTTTCACTTCTTACCATCTTCAGTGGTTTCCAGGTATGTTGCAGATGTAATCAAACAAAGTCGGCAAATCAAAATTCAATTGCATGAATACGTCACTTCTTACACCTTTGCTATCAAAATCAACAATGAGGGTCATATCACTATCCGTTATAGTATTTTGTCACTTTGCTTTAATATAATATCAGTTGATGAACCACCAGTTACAGTGCCTGTTGTCCCTGCCCCAGGCTACTTCACACTTTTCAACGACACCGTCCTATCACAATACAACATCCTAAGCCCATTCAGGAGCTGGAAGCTACGTTGTTGCAATAAGACCGACCTGCAGATCACATCTTCCCATCCTTTCTGGTCATCACTACCAACCGATTGAATCCTTGCATAAGATCACGAGTGTTATCAATCAGAGTAATGTTGTTCCAAAAGGATCAATTCACCAACACTTAAGTCGCAACCGATGATTCCAATCTTACTCAACCAAACACTACCGGAAGTCATTCAATCATCTCCGACGTAAAAAAATCCAAGGCACTAAATTATCCACAGTAGCCAAAATCATTTATCAGGACAGAAAACATCGCGTAGCTCTTTTCTGACAAGAACAATCTACGAAAACATAAGAGGTATATATCCATATCAGTTGACAATCACCATTGCATCTTACTCAAGTTTACCGACACAAAGTTGAGTGAACAGACCTATTACATCGAGTTCAATGATTGTTTCCATGTCCCTGATGAGTTCAGTTTGATTGCACAGCAATACCATTAGCGTTTCAGACAGCAATCAATCTATGCTGTATCGATTGACTAGCCTCCAGTTACCACCTCACTACCACCAATGTCACAACCTGAATCGCCTCAACCTGCACCGAGACTATCCAATATCCCCTAGTTGCAGTTCTTTTTCATTACTAACATTTCAGTTAACACTCCCAATTGAATTCCCGCTACCTACTACTACCGAAACGCTACATGCTCCATAACCACAAGCCACAATTAAGCAGTAACCACAAACAAACATGGCACCAAGAAAATCCCCAAAATGGACAACAAAATTACCAAGCTACCTGAATGAGTATGAGCTGAACTATTAGTACAAAGTATTAACATTATTTCTATTTAACCTAAAAGAAGAAGATGCCACGTCACTTTATTATTATGTTGTTGCATGAACTGTAACTTGAATTTGTGTCCACTCAGACATGCTCGATGTTGTATTTCTGGGTTTTAGGACAACAGGAACCTTTACTTAGTTTGAGTTGAACCAAAAGCTATACTTTCTGCTTTGTGTTTGTTAAGCATTGTTACAATCAAGTAAACTTGGCACAACGATTACTATTGCTCTTAGTGTGATTGTTTTTTGTCACTGGGGGTAGTTTTCCTCTTCAAGTATGTTTCTAATCACGTGACAGGTGATTTGTATTGTTTTCTGCATTAATTGCCAGATCATTATTATAATTAACTAGGTATTTGTCTTTAAGAACCTACTTGCCATTTTTTAAAGAGAAACTCTTTCAGCTTGTTGTACTTGGGCAATTTACGTGCTGAGAAAGGAGTATATGTGAAATTTATATTTTCTAGTGCCATTTGGCTCATATGATTTGCTTACTAATAGGAGTAGAATTTAAACTATTGGTTTAAAAAATAAGTGGGCGTTGGTTGTATTCGTCTCTCGGGAGGTTTTATTGGAAGGAAGGCTTAATAAAGATCTGGACTTGCTTTGAGGGCTTTGAAGAAGGGTTCGTTTTACAGTCTGAACTATTACTTCTCCTGAGCCCTTTATTCTGGATAGTTGTGATAAAGATGTGTCAGATAAAGTACAGCCTCACGTGTAGAAGTAGGTGATGATTTAAAAACCCTGGGGCATTTTCTGACACCACTTTGCTTGGAATTCTAAACTTTCTAATGATAATTTTAGAGTGTGTGATAAGATTTAATGGAATTGTGTCCCTCAGTTTCCTTGCATACAAGTAATTGTTTGTAAACTTTTTTATCCAATAAGCAACTTGCTAGTAAGTAACCAGAACTTATGTTAGAATATTGTATGAAACTTATTGTATGTGCTCAGCGCTCAGCAAACTACATAACAATACATAACACAGGAAGTCTGAATCTTGTTTTGGTTCAAATCATTGACCTTTAATCTAGCAATTTGGAAAAAATTATTTAAGAATTGAGTGTGGAAGACCACAGAATTGGTCCAAGTTTCTTGTCAATGTATTAATTTCGTTAAAAGCTAAATATCGTTCTCTAGGGAGTGCTGATAGAGGTCTTTTCATTTGCTCAGAGTTTAGCAAGTCAGAAAAAACTTTCAGGGGAAAATCTCGGCTGTTTTCTCAAGCAGCTGGAATTAGACACCGCACACCAGGGCAAATAACGCAGATTGCTTTTGTTTAGATTCAGAGAAAGAGTAACGTGAGTTGTAATGAAGACCTAAACGAAAAAATTTCGGCAGGCTTTCACGGCGAAATTGGCATTAGTGAGGACATTTCGGAAGAGCCAGTCAAGGTAAATTTGGTAGAAAGATATTTTTCTTTACCTTCGAGTTTTTCAGCATTATTTTCTGCATCGTGGGTTTTCCATACAATACTGAAACGTAACATTAATGTTTTTGAGTTTCTAATCCTTTATTTAATGTCTTCAGTCCAACATCAATGCATAAACCTTTTTTTTATCTTTTTCTGAGTCATTCACCCATTGTAGTTTCATGTGGTACCTTGACAGCTTAATTAGCCCTTCGTTTGTGTATTAAAAATCACTCTTTGTGGTTCTCTCAATAGAAAGCTTTATTAGGGTTTATTGATCAAGACGTCTTGTGGTGTTGAGCTTTGTAAAGCGTCCTGCAATAATCCCCATGGTTCTTTTCTTTTAAGTAATGGTCGTGAATCACAACACCTCCTCTTCCCTATTTCTGCCATTGTAAAAATGCAACACTGATACAAGAATGAAATTTCAAAACACTTGAAAACTCAAACAATTGAAAAGGTCTAAACATCGTGCAACTCCTTAAAAAATTGGAAGGCAAAAATGCAAAAGGAATGGCTTTAAACGACTGTGATGTTAGGTTAAGTAATTTTGAAGCCCCTCATGAAGAAAAGCCCAATTTTTGAAAGTAAAAATTTATAAAAGTTAATACTGTTACTCAAGAATATACTTCATATACAAATGACAAAAGTTTGCAAGCTTTTAACCTTGAGAAATACCACTTTCTTCAGTAACACAAGTCGTCAAAGCTGAACTTTTGAGTAGGAAGTTATGCGACGAATTAGATCATGGGAATATATTAAGTCACAATTTTTCTTTTGCATAAATATGAAATTAAACAAGATAAATTTTTAAGTTTTTGTATTTGAAGGTTTGGGTGAATAAGGGCTTTTTAACAAACCATTTTTTTTGTTGTTGCTCAGGTTTATGAAGATATAGAAATAAAAATTTGATTAGCTTGTATTTTAAGCATTTTTAGGCTAAGTGTTATTAAGTAAACGTTGTCCCAGAATAAAATGTATAGTTTAACAACCATTCAATCTTTCTCGCACTTATAAATCAGAATAGAGATTCCGCAAACAAAAGATCCAGGGGGGTTGGGGAAAGGAAGGGAAAACCCAGGGCCTAAGTATGTATTACAGTTTTGTTCCATATTTCAGCATGCAACAAAAAAGATATGCCGGATGTTTATCGAAGTTTTTGTCTCATTTTCTTCTCGTAACAAAATTGAAATTTCCATAAACGATGAAATAATACCCGAAAGCATTCACTTCTCTTTCTCCAGGGCACCTTTGCAAAGAGACACAGTGCAGACTTTCATTCTTAGAATCATCGCAAGTCTTATCCTAAGGCTAAAAAACTGAAGCTATCCGTAGTAGGCAGGTTTATGAGCATTGACCAAAGAGAAGTCATGGTTATTGTGATGCGTCTCCACATGTCAAGTCAATGCATACCCTTTGTTAATTTTGACAACATGAGCTAGCCCAATTTATCACAATTTGTAAAAGAGTCAGTTAGTAAAAAGGTTAGTTACCTTGAAATACATATGCACAATGAAGGCCTTGCAGATGCTGAAGCAAGAGTTAGCAGTTTCTTAAAAACCCACTAGCTGAAAACTGGTGTAGGGGCAGAATTAGCGAAACAGATCACAGAACAGCAAGTAGGGACTATTGTCAATTATTGGTAATTGTTATCGTAATAGGATTAGAAGTGTATTCAGTTGTTTACAAGCAACGAAGGAACCTTTCTTCAAGTGCAGAGTAAAATTATTTTCGTATGAAATGAAAAGCAACTATTGACAAAGCCCTAAAAGATCATTTTCGACATGTATTAAAAAACTCCAAGTTTATTTCTCCCCTCATTGAAATTGAAATTAGCAGTGTATCTGAGAACAGCATCTGCGACCGAATAATCTGGAAAATGCCGAGGAATTAGAGCATAATAGCTAAAGAAGCAACAGAAATTTTGTTCTGGAAGAACTTAATATCTGCATGCGATTTGTGCATGAAAATGGGGAGGTATGTGAAGAGTTGTTGGTAGTCTGAAAATTAAGAAAAATGGATCTTTATTCCATGTTTGATGTTCTTGCTCCTTCCTTGCAAAATATGGGTCTATATCTTTTAAATAAGCTTGGAAACAAATACAACAGTGCGTGCTTCATGAGAGGAAATAAGAGAAACCAAATACCTAATTCCAACATATGTGCATTGCGGCCCAAAGGATTTAATTGTAGCAAGAGCTGGAGTTTTCATGACTGTGGAGTCAATTCGATGCCTCTTTGGAAGCATTGGCAAAAGAACTAATTTTCTTGCTGTTATTTACTTGTTTTAACAAGTGGAAAATAAATGTTCTAACATTTTGTTTAGGAAGAGTGTAGTGGATCCTAGGATATATTATTATTGATGTATGTTGTTTTTACTGACAGACACTAAAACATGTTGTCATGTCCCTCTGATCACTACTAATGTTTGGCCAATGAAGAGTGCTTTGGACCCACACCTTGTTTTTTCTCTTTATGCTTTGATAGCGAGTATGGATGAAACTCTGCTATTTTTTAAAAATTGATTTGATTCAATAATTCGATTCACTTTCAGAAGGAGCCCACTGACAAAAAACACCTCATCTCTGTGATCCCTTTTGTAAACTTCAAATGGGGTCAATACCTTTTAGTTTGTTGAGGAACCAATTGAAAACAAACGTAATATTTCAAATTTAATACCTGGGAATGGCTCATCGAAACTCCTTTATTTAATCTTTGCTGTTGGCAAGCTCAGTGTAGCATAAATTTTACGACGAAGCTTGTCTTCTCTTGTTTTCACTTAAGACTGTTCTACTAAAAGTGTTTAAACCTGCGTTTTCTATTCCAGAAATACAGTGAAAAATACTACAAGATATCTAGAAATGAAAAAAAAGCTTTGAACTCGTGGCAGTGCAACATTAATAAAACTGGGAAACAAAAACAAAGGATAAAGTTTTATGTTAAGTGGGCAATGATTCTGTTCAAAAGAGCTAAGTGAGTATTGGAAATTGGGTACCAAAAGTTGCTGTTTAGCCAATGAGTTAGTACTGGTCCTAGATCAGGTCTTGACATGTCACATAAAATATTTGTTTGAAGATTAGGATCATAGAACTGAAGCACTGTACTTGAGTAACAGGTTACTTTTCCTGTGTTAAGCTTTTCTCCAGGGGGTGTCAAAATTTCTGATTCTGTCTTTCTATAAAGGCTATCGTGGTGGAGCTATTTTATTATACTAGTTGGGTGTTAATTTTCCAAAATAATTGACCATTCTCCAAAATTGTTTTTACAGCTTTACATTGGTAAAGAAAGATAAATTACTAATAATTTGGGCTTGCTTAGGTTCAGTTTCAATACCACTTTAAGAAATTATCTAACCTAGAAATGTGATTTCATTTTTTTCAATGAACAGCTACTTGAATAATTGTTGTGCTCATGCGAGTGAATTGAGTTAAGAATGTGCAGAGTACGTTTTTACAGTTGCTCTTCTCATTCTTCCCAAAATATATTAAATCGATTACTAGATTTCCCTTTTTTCACTTTATCTTTTAATATAAACAGATGTCTGACAGTAAGTGAATTTCGTAAAGCATGCACAAAAAAAGATATCTGCCAAATGGTATGTTAAATGAAAGCAGGATGGAACTGTTTTTCTCAACCTGTAGCTGCCAGTTTGAATTTACTAAATCTAGCTTAGTGTAAATTGTACCATCTGTAATAACAATTTGCAGTTGTTAAAATAGAGAAGAAATGTTAACATTTATTTCCTTTACTAAACCACAGAGACCTAGGCAAACACAAAGGTCACCATTTGGTATGTTAACAACGAAAAGAAGACTAAAATCTTCCAAGTTTTTGAACAGAGTAATAACGTTCACCTGCATCAAAGGGTCAAATTCTTCCTTTTATTTATCTCGCAGAAGCACTGAATAGCAAGGAGCTTAGAAGGTTTATGAATAAACTTGCATCAGGTTTGTTGGTGGTATGATAAAGCTGTCAAAGGCAATAAATTCTACCAAACCAGTGTTATATATATATATATATATATATGTATATATTACATGTTTATAGCCGAATCTTATCGATCCGACTAATAATAAACACCCATTTTCACATTCCGACTATTGATGGGTAACAACGAATATCCACAGCGTAGTTATGTCTTGATAATCCGTAAAACGTGCATACCGATTCCGACACATTAGTGCCGGTTACAAACTGTCAGATATATTAAAAGGATGTTTTGACTTCTCGAGACAAAGTGAAAAGGACGCGTGTCGAGGTATTTATTTTGAAGAAGCTTTTCTTTCTGCGAAAAAGGAAGAGTTTACTAATGAAGAACTCAATGACTTATATGATATAATACAGTATATAGGATTTTATAGACGAAGTTCAACCCATCAGGTGCAGAAGAAACTCACTGAATTTTTTATATGTAAAGAGAAGATAAAAATTGACTTTCACTGATGAAAAAGATGTTATTTAATTAGGTGATATTTGTACATATTCTATACTTTAGTGCAATACATACGTTTAATATGGATCTAACTTTTGTGTTGGGTCATTCAACAGGCCTAGTACGTCCTAATGCCATCACAGGTCAAATGATCATATATATATAAAGAAACAATTTTATATTTTTCTATCTATTGTCCGTACTCATTCAATTGCGTTTACATACGATGTTGTTTTGGGACCAAGGGTCGAAGCTGCTATTTTATTTGCAACTATTGACATGCTTCAAATCAGTTCCGAGTTATCTAATCAGAGTCGTTGAATGGAAAATTTTGCACCGTTGTATGTAAATAACTCAATACTGGCATTTCGTGGTCCTGGATACTAGACAGACCGAAATAATTCTTAAAGGGTAAAACTTTTACTTTATCACCAACAAAGATTTGTTATTCAATTCAGGAACTAGTAAATAACAGAATAGTTTTCCAATTATGTTCAGTTGTAGTGTTGCAGGAGAAATTATGAAAAAGATATGGACTGGATTAGAATTAAATCAATCTGTAAAAATATTTAGATAGTGCTATCTGAAGGTTTAGAACCTTCTGGTGTTTTAATTACCTAAAAATGTTATCTTAATCTTTGTGAGCTTTTGTTAAATAACATTTTTGCAAAATATCACTTTTGTATGTCCAGTTGCATGGCTAATACTGATAGCTTATTGCTGTCTCGTTGCAGAATTTGCAAGAATAGATTAATTTACAAGATAATTTGTATTTTTTTCCTTGTCTTTTCAGCTTACTTATTTTTCACTTTTCTTCTACCGTACTTCCGCACTTTAGTACAATTTCAGGGTTTTAAAGGAAAGGTTCTTGTACCACATTAGCAATTCCTTCGCTTCCAAACCCTTTTTGATTTGGGTTTGAATGTTTTATTTCCTTCTTAGGAACAAACTAGATAAAAAATCTAGAAAACATGTTAACTGAAAGAGTATTGTATAAGTAAAGTTAAAGGTTTATTGGTAAGCCATCTTTTAAATTTTTAATCTACATCAAGTAAATGTTGATTCGTGGCATAGGAAGAAACCAAACAAAAAAGACTGGAACGGAATAAAAAAAACAAGTAATGGTGGTCAGTTTGAAACAAGAAAATATGACAGCCCTGTTTCTTCTTCCATAAGATTTAAAGAGCCTTAACAAAACTATTGAAAATACTATCGTGATGTGTTACGGGGAAAACATGCCCTCTCCTAATTTATTTTCACAAAAAAGTCGCTTGTGGCACAGATTTTATTAATTTGATTACTACGATTACTTTCCTTCTAACGTGACAAATACATTCTAGACCATCAAACCACAAAAATTAATGCAGTCACCCCATACTTTTCCTCAATTTTCAACATTTTCTTTACCTTTTCCACTACTAGTACCAATGTAGAGAGAACTGCTTTGAAATTCGTTAAGAGGAACTATTGTTCAACAATGCGTTAAGATCGAATTAATTCCAAGACTTTAGTTTGTTTACAGAGAAATTAAATTGAATTAAGGTCAAGTTGTGCTGAAAAACATCCACGGTGAATGTTGTTTTCGAACCCTTTATTGTCCCAAAAAAGCTAAGAGGTAAGACATTGCACAATAGACACTGAACGTTTGCTTTATGGAATGCTTATGTGATGGATTTTTGTTGCTAGATGCATCCAATTGATCCCGTGCGTTTTAAAATTAAAAACATGCTTCATTAGTAGGTTGACCTATGTGAACGAAAACTACACAGAAATATGTACATTACCTCTGTCCGCTTGATTCATTATATTTTTTTATCCAATGGGTATTGCATTAGGTTCGCAACATGTTCTACATAAAATTGCATTTACAACGATACCAAATATGCTACTGCTGTCTTTAATTCAAGGTCAACCTCGTATTTGAAATGGCCACATGTATGCCATTGAAATTTGCATTTGTATTTGTGTTTGTGCGTGTAAGAATGCAGACATAATAAACAAATTCATTATAATGAAGCAACCCGGATGGTTACTGTTCTTCTACTTTTGCCTCCTCCTGTGGAAATTGCTGGATCCCCCCACCTGTTTAGTAAGACAATATGTGTGAGAGCATTATCTTAGTTAATAAACAAACAAATAAGCAAATTAGTCATTAGAAATATTTTATTAATTAGAGTAAGCCTATTTTTCAAGTTTAACTTATTTTTTTAGTTTTACAGTTTGTATTGTATTTGAATCATTGGGCTATAGTACTTTGTTGAGAAACGGGTTTCACGAACTAAAATACTAATTGTGAAGCAGAGATAGAGAAAAAGCTTATCCGTTAGTAGTATCTAACGAAAAAAATATTCTTGTTTCTAAGACCCTGAAACACATTTATATTTAGAATAATTAATAATTTCAGCTCAGTTTTCCTTCTAGGTTTCTGATATATCCTGAAAGTACATTTAACTTCAAAAATAGATTTGGCAAGGACTAAAGATGGACAATCAGCAACAAATTTTTAGTTAATTACAAAAATAGAGGTCAAAAGTGAAAAGAACTCATCTAATGAGTCCTAGCAAATAACATTAAAGCTCACTTTTCTGTATTATGTGAGTAAAGGCTGTAATTAAATAATTATTGAGTTGATGTGATAAGTTGAATGAAAATTTAGTGATAAAATCTCAAGAGTTTCAATTTGGTTGTTGCTACTCCTAAACCTTTGTCTCATCAATAAAATATGGCTTGTCTTAGTCATTACTGCAGATATTATCATGTAGAGTGTTCTGATGAAGCTTTCTAGTGAGTACCGGCTCAGTCTGTTGGATCTCATGTAACTTGATTTTCTCAACGTCTTTATCCTCATGCAGCTGTTGCCCCTCGTTGTAATAAAGTTTTCTAGGTATGACTTTCTAGGAATGACAATGTAAGTCTGTTTTATACCTTGGTAGAGCGGTCCTACGTGTAGACACGGCTCGAGTTGATTTGGGAAGTGCAATGGATACCGCACTAAGAATATCCAGAGATCCTTACACACAACTACTGGACTAATCATGAAGATAAAGAAGCTGTGAAACTTGTGAGTCTGCCTTATTTGAAGAACACCTGTGAGTACCTAAGACGAACTCTTACGATTACACAACATTCAATGCTCCCTCTTCAGGATCACGCATTTTATTAGGAAAATAAAAGGATTATGGACAAGGAAATCAATACAAAAATATAACTGTTGCAAACAAGAAAGCTCTTCTAGCAATGCTACTTCTCTTTTCAAAAACAGCGGGATTTACCTGTAAGCGTGGCATGTATGAAAGACTTGGACTGAAATGGTAATGAAAGGGGTTTTCAAATCATCTGCGACTTAAAAAATAGCAGTAACTGTTTTAAGGTTAAGCAATATAAAACTCTCATTTATTGTGATAAGTGAAGAGGGCGACTTTATTATTAATGGCCAGCACAGTAACTTCTTGGATGTAGAAAAAGCACGACTGTTGTAAACTAACCAGCTTTTAATGGTCCTTCTCTTCAAAAAACGGAGTATTCACCTGAAAGGGATTATGGATTATATGGTTTCGACTAAAATGATAATAAAAAAGAATTTAAAAACATCAATGAATTAACGAATAACAGTGTTTGTTGTGAGATTAAGCAATGCAAAGCTCTCATTGATTGCGATAAGTGAAGAGGGCGACTCTTTTATTACTGGCCAGAAAAGTAACTTCTTGGATGTTATTAAAAAGTTTACAGAGAGGACTATATGGTTAATCTAAAATACGAGCAGATAAACTTCAGACATGCACAAAAATGCGCTGAGAAAAAGAATTGAACAACCTGTGCTGTTCTTTCGTTCCATTATAATTAAAGATATGGATTTTATGAAGATATTTCACCGTGTCAATTAACTGTCATTGTGGAATTTTTTTTATCATATTTGATATGTTGATGATCGTTATATCAAAATCTTTTAGTCAAAAGACCGTACCTCACGTNATTAGTTAGGGTTCGGCAGCGTGATTTCTTTGCACCCACATGTACATGAAATCGCCGCTGTGATATCATGGTCATAATGACACGAACCATTTCTTTGGATGGTATTGTTCTCAACAGTTTCAGTGTAAGCCCACGGTGCCACACAGTGTCATAGGCTGCAGAAAGGTCAACAAATACAACGCCTGCTTTAAGTTTCTTGTCAAAAGCAATAACAGTGTTTGTTGTGAGATTAAGCAATGCAAAGCTCTCATTGATTGCGATAAGTGAAGAGAGCGACTTTTTTATTACTGGCCAGAAAAGTAACTTCTTGGATGTTATTAAAAAGTTTACAGAGAGGACTATATGGTTAATCTAAAATACGAGCAGATAAACTTCAGACATGCACAAAAATGCGCTGAGAAAAAGAATTGAACAACCTGTGCTGTTCTTTCGTTCCATTATAATTAAAGATATGGATTTTATGAAGATATTTCACCGTGTCCATTAACTGTCATTGTGGAATTTTTTTATCATATTCGATATGTTGATGATCGTTATATCAAAATCTTTTAGTCAAAAGACCGTACCTCACGTCCCTGTGTGAATAAAATATCAGATTTTGAACACTTTTAAAAATAATATTACCAATGCAGCGAGGCTACTATTGTTTTTCATTTGCTAATACTGCTTGATCAAGTGTTGAAAAAGCTCTTAGCTTTGAATGAGATTAGAGTGATATGGTGGAGAAAGTGAATGTTCGACCTTAACTTTGCAGAGGTATATGTAACTTCTACCTGGTCAATGTATCGACAGAAATACTATGAGCAATAGCTTAAAAATCGTAGCAGAAAAAGCAGGCGTGAGAGCAAAGGCTAGAGGGAAAAGCAAAATTCAGAAAAATGCACCTGATAAAACTATTCAGTTTCAATCTAAGGAGAGTATTTCAAAAAAAGATGAAATTTTAAGAAGACGGAAATGCTGAGGTTGACTCTTATTTTGTATTTGACGTATTGCAGACAACTTGGCACTAGGACGAAATTAAAGAAAACGACTAAGCTGAGTATGTCCCAAACCTTACAAAGTAACTAGCTGCTAATTAACAGAACATCATCAGGGCGTCCAAGAAGGCAACCTCCACGTGGTGACGCCTGGATGTTGGCAAGCCAGCTTTTCCTGACTGGTTGGTAACGAATAGTCTTCGCTTCAAGCTGTTCTTCCGTACCATGGAAGAAATCGATCTCGTCGTTCATGTGATTTCGAATGTGGTTCGTCGTCGATTTGGAGAATTTTTTTGGAACTTGTGCCGCTCCCGGTGGTAAGTGAAAGTTTTTTTGTTTCTGGTTTCTTTCCAAACCGATCTACCTTTCTTGTGGGTTGCTGTTGCTTTTCAGTGTCGTCCTTGCTGGTGTGTATAGGTGGCACCCAGGAGTAATCCTGGGAAGCCTTGTGTGGTAGGATAACAACTATTGGCTCTATCTCACCAATGAAAAACCAAACAGGAAATGTGCGTATTCGACGCCCCTGTAATTGGGAGAGATATTCCCGGTGCAAACTACTCACTTGGTTACAGATACATACTGGGGGGCCGTTGCTGTGGGCTATATCCTGGAGGCTGGTTGGTTCGTAAACAGTAAGAGAGAACCATTTTAAGTTAGGCGATGCAGTATTGAATGAATTCAAAATTAGAAAAAAACATATATGTTTATGAGTTATGCATTTAACTGGAGAACTAATTTGTGTTTAGAGATGGTACTGCTATATCAAAGCTTTAGCAAGGAAGCAACCAGCTGCTTTTCAATTCGTTTATAACATGGAACATTTGGGCTATTCAAGTCTTACAATAAACAAATGCTTAACATTTAATTGAAAAAAGCAAATGCATCCATTCAGTGGAGCCTGAACAAATCGCTTCAGACAAAGTTCTTACCTGCTAATATTATTGACTTCTTAAATTATTGAGGGAAATATTAAAAATTTAACCACAGAAATAAAAATACTAGAAATAAATAAATAAATAATTCAATACAACTAAATGCAGCCTACTACTTAGGAGGCATTCACAAAGGACGTCCTGTGTAATCATGGAATCTCAGGCTCAGTTTCTCCCTTTTCTCCTGGGTCTGATTTTTAAAAAAAGTTATGGTCTCCTCGGATGTCCAGCTTCAGTCTTGTGAAAGTCATTAAGGATCCATAATGCTTCGTGCAAATGATCAAATAAGCGCCGATTCACTTATTTCTATTAGAGGTTCATAGTGAGGGTCAGTTGTTTTAGAGAGGCTAACATTTTTTAATTTTAGTATTTAGACATAAAAGTGAGAATGAATTTCTAAGTTACTGAAACCAAGCATCAGCAATAGGCATCGTAGTGCCAGGTCATTAAGCAAAACAGAAAGCGCTTTTATTTCCGTCTCAAATATGCCCAAATATGCCCCTCTTTCCATCATATGAGGTGCGTATTCAAAAGAGGTGCCTTTTCTCTCATTTTATACAAGAAATTTTCCGTTTAAGCCGATAGATTTGGTGTAAAACAAAAGAAAATAATGAAGACAAACTTGGATCGTGTATGAAAGATTTCGCGTATGTCACAGTTTATTTGTAATCCAACACATGAACTTCAAGAAAATTTTGTTTTAGGTACCTTACATTGTTACTTGTGGAACTGCATTGCTTGGGCTTATACCATGTTTATCATCAGCTAAACTGGCCTAACTGTTTGTGTCAATTCCCTTCTTCTTGTGACCCCTAAATTTTATATGTTGTTTGCCCAAGTCAAGGGAAGTAGAGACCTTTTACATCATCAAAAATTTCACTGGTATCTGCTGACACCTTTAATAAGTTTGTTTAGATTGATAGAAAGTACAAGTAATGAAGATAGGCTCCCTAACCATTCAGCCACAAATATGGAGATACCAATCTTTCTACCAGATCCTGTGTAGATCCTCTTTTGCTTGACAGGTAGTAATTTCTGAATATTGGCCAAAGAAACTGGGGACTGATATGGTATATGCCCCTATTTGACTAACTTTTTATCTCAGATGTGTACAACAGGAGAGATTATTGGACTTTGAAACCTGGAGGCAGTAGTTTGATATTTTGCAATGCTTTTTATTTCAATCAGTAGGTGGAGGTTTAATCGCCTTTTCTTTATCAGTAGGTAGACCGTACAAGCACTTCACAGAATGAATGTCACTTTCTAGGTTACCATACACGCCACAAAAAACTTCATTCCTATTTTGAAAATTTTTAAATCTCGAGATATGCCGACTAAGTTTCCTGTATCATCTTAATGAAGCCCGAAAGTTGCCATGAGACAATACAACGTACTCAGTGGAGTAGTTCTTCTTTAATAGACTGAAGTGCGGATATAAGTATATATACCCATATATATATATATATATATATATATATACCAAGGAATCAAACCTATGCTCCTTATTACCACTCATTAATGTATCTTAATTAGAAGGAAACGACTTATCATATCCAAAAAGGAAAACAAAGAGCTGCATTAAATTTGATGCTACTTTCGATTAATTTACAGCTTGGGGGCTTTGCATATACTTGTACAGCAGCGTTGTTTGTTGTAGAAATCACCTATCTGTGATAGGATAGCTTATTTCTGTTTGAGGTGCATGCCCATCAAATTCAATTTTTTTAAATATTACCTAGCTTTAAAAATAAGTAATGTTAATAGTCAAAACTGAACTTTGCTCTTAATCACAGTTTCCTTCATAAAAATCAGAGGAGTTAATAGGTTTTGGTGGATGTGAGGTACACAGTCTTAAACTCACAGAATTGGAAAGCCAAGAGGGACCTAAGCGGTCGGTGCTGCTTCAGAGAATTTTGTGAGAAAGGCGGAGTGGTATACGAGAATACTTATTATTCCCAATATTATCTTGGTTGGATGTAACAAATTGAAATTTTTATGTATAAATCTATTCTATGCTATTATTTCCATTCCTTTATTACATACATAACACAAGTATAATATTTGCCCAGGTTTATTATTCCAGGTTGTTTAAAATTTCAGGAGAGGAATGGGGAGATTATTACTTATTACAAATAGGAAACTGTGACTGAGTATTGTAATAAAATCCTATTCATAGAAATTGTTACTTGTTCAGCAACTACCTGAATTTTTATACCTCCCTTAAAAATAAAAATACCTTGCCTTTAAGTTGCCTGGAAAAAACATTAAAACACTCGAGATTCTTCTCATTATTTTGTTTTTCAAAATATTGAAAAAATGGGTTGCCTCAATTAAAAAACGCTGCAAAATTGTCTATAATTGTAACCTCAAGCTTTCCTAACTCGGGTATTTTATAAACTCTCACTATAAAGCTATTTAGGGTCACAATAGGCATTTTCTTATGATAGTGAAAATGCAAATTTTCTTCCCAGATCGACCACTGCAAATTATGTAATGTTTCAAATACTGTCACAATGACGTTGATACAAAAAAAACCCCAACAAATTTTATATTCTTGCCAAATTTTATTTGTAAGGTAATAAGAAATACTCAGTTCTAGGTACTGGTTGAAGTAAACGATCGAAACGTCAAACAAACTTTATGTGACGTCACAAAAATGTCTATACTGTAGATATATTGTCAACAAGGTTTTCTGACAGTATGCAAAAGGAAGAAAAGTTAATCTGGGTTTTTAAAAATCACAGAAAAATTATAAACAATTTTTAGGATTTAAAAAGACGTTGTTGCTTCATTTAGATGTACAGAATATTTAGTTAAAACCTTGCTTCTTGTATCACTGAAAGGCAAAATTTTTGCTTGAACACTAAAATACATTACAAACAAAGAGACATATTCTATTTACATTTTCAAACATAGAACAGAAACAATCTTACACATATTATTATTTTGTTCTGATCTCTGTTTCTCCGCTGTCTTTGCAAAAATCTTCAGATCAGATGGTTTCAACATCTTCCAGCATTACAAGTTGTAAGATTTTCAATCTCATTGTTTGTTTCCTTCGTTGCTTTTTTCCAGAGATCTTCTTTACCCTTCTGCAGCCATACCTGTGAAGTCTTCTTTCAGTAGTATTCGTTCACTGCCTTGTAGACCTGATTGTATAGTTTTTAATTTATCATCCATTATCAGCCAGGGAATTAAAACTCTTTGGTTTCCAAGTGGTTTCTTTCATCATAGAATTTAAATGTTTTCAAGTCTAAAGTCAATTTTTCTCTTTTGACCAAACTGTTATTACTCGTCTTCATTCTTTTTTTTCCTTCTTTTCACAGTTCCATAGACTAAGTAGCGCTATCCCTTGTGTGGTTCATCACCAGTAATTAAAAATTAAATATCGTAACAATCATACAACTACTTTATATATCACAATTAAAATTACGTTTATTTTGTTCTAAAGCTTTTTCCTTGACACAAGTGAAATGAATTATTAGCAAAATGTTAACAAAGGAGACGTTTTTGCCGAATTTGAGGTTTTCCAAGATCAACGTCTAAGACACAACCTAAAATCAGATCAAATCCAATAGGCTCACAAGGTCAGATTCACTGATTTTTCACACTTATGTCGTGGAACGTCGACTGATTAAAATGTTTTCATTTGCATTGCAAATATTTTAAAGCAATCCAAAACCTATGACGTAATAGGAACATGGTTACCACCAGGCCTTAGTGGTGTGGTTGTCCCAAACAAAAACTATAACGTAAGGAAAATAAACGATATCCTTAACGATTTATCACGTTTACATTCTAGATTCTAATTACTATGAAATCGTTCTGTTTTCCGTGATTTTCCGGAATGCTTTTATGCTTTCAAAGAGTCACAAAAAGACTGCATTGTACTTTCCAGATCTTCCCTCGTTGTTGATAACACTTTACAATATAGTTTTGACTCCTCCCCATTTATTAGATTGAGACACTTTTCCCAATTTTGACTATCTCAAGCACATTTGATAATGCTCACGTCTGATCAAGTACCAGCAACTAACTTCACAAGGTTCAGGTATGAAGCTCCTTGCTTTTTCTTTGTTTGCTTTTCATCGGTGTTGTTTGGCAAAGGATTCTAGACCTTTTCTAATGATGTGTCTAAAAGAAAGAAATCTTCTTTCGCTGATCCCCAACGAGACCTTTCTTCTTACTTAGAAGTCAGACTTCTGTATTTAAATGTTTGTTTTAGCCTTATTATCAATAAAAAGAGACCACTTCAAGTCCCTAGACACTGTTCAATGGAAAGGCGTAGCTGTTTTTTTTTAACTGATAGTTTTCAGATATTCTTTGGAAAGCAGTTATTGAATTTACTTTGGTTTAAAACTGTTTACTACTACCACTATTGGTCATATATACTGAATTGACTGATTTGCAAGAGTTAAATGCGTGAAGTTGATACAGATTAGATATCTAAACGTTTTGACATGCTTCGTCATTTCAATAAATTTTAAAGCAGTAAGACATTTCATAAATAAATAACTTATCAAACACACAACTATCTATCCAAAAATTAGATGCATAACTTGTGATTCTGGCTGTTGAGATAGGGCCACACAATAACAAAATTTACTTATAATGATAACATTTTAAAAACGAAAGAGATTATTTTTAGCTGTATTTTACATTTTACCTTTGGAAAGATAAATAAGACTTTTATTAACCTCACATAAAAGACAGGACTATTGTAATACCCTTATGTTCACAATTATATTGAGCCGTAAGCTGTGATTAAAAATAACACCATGTTAATGTCGACCCTACATGCTCCGATGTTAGAAAATTTCATTCGTTAACTACTGCCAGATATCAAATAAATGAAAAGAGAAGGAGGAAAAAAATTGTGAAAGAAACCAAAGTTGCAGTTAATGTATTAAGTATTGAAGGATTTATAATTTAATTCGATGGGAATGATGCATGGGGAAAAAAAAATTTTTGGAAGTCTATTTAAAACATCTGACAAAGAGAGAAGACAGTTTTCTCACATTCTCATTGACAAGCTGAAATAGCTTTTCTCTTTAAAGCCATTATTATTTTTATTAACGTCGCTTGCTCTGTCACCTATTGTTGTAATATCGCATAATACTTCCAATACATTCCAAAACATATCTTGACAATAAAGAGCTTAAGAATGGTTTACTTACATATTATTCTATTTTATGTATTTTATCTTTATATGTGTATCCTGTAATTATGTCTCTGATATCTGAGGTAACATAATTCAGAAACTTCAAGGGTATTTTTAGTATGTTGTTTAATTGTGAGTTAATTGTGAGACGAAAGAAGAAAAAGAAAAAAAAGAAAAACTAAAGAGTTCAAAAAGAGGTATTTATAATTAATGCATATTCAATGCTATTACCTTTCACAAAGGTGGCAATGGCATATTTTGTTGTTGTTGTTACTATTTCTATAATAAAGGATGAAGAAGAAAGAAAGAAGAACAAAGTGAAGAAGAAGAAGAAGAAGAAAAAAAAGAAGAAGAAGAAGAAGAAGAAGCTAAAGTGTTCAACAAGAGATATTCATGAACAATGCCTATTAAATACCACTATCTTACTGAAACGTGGCAATGGCATATTTTGTTGCTTGTGTTGTATGTTCTGTGATAAAGGATGAAGAAAGGAGGAAGAACAAGGAGAAGAAAGAAGGAATAAGGAAGAAGAACAAAAAAGTAAATGGTTCAACAAGAGGTATTTATGAATAATGCCTATTGAATGCCATTACCTTTTTGAAAAGAGGCAATGGCATATTTTGTTGCAGTTGTTGTTGTATGAATGTGAGTGATGTGATTTTGGTCCGTGTTTTGTTGGGCGTATGGCATTTGCTGTTCATCACTTTAATTGACCAATCAGCGAGTAGAAAAATGGCAGATTCTGTGGCGCCATGAATTGAGACGAGCAGCCAAACTGTGTCTGCTGTGGAGTGAAAATGAAAATCTTTGATTGAAACATCAACCTCTTAGTTATTACTTACAAATCAACATAAATCATCCCTTTTTTTATTTTTACATCGTTATCATCAAGAAAAGCAAAATTTAATTAATAGGTTTAATAGTTTAATAGGGGAAACTGAATGAGAGAGAGAAAGAAGAAGAAGGAGAAAAGGTCGAAGAAGGAAGAGAGGAAGAAGGAAGAAAAAGGAAGAAGAACGAAGAAGAACGGAGAGAAAAGAAGAAAAAGAAGAAGAAGAAGAAGCAAGAAGAAGAAAGAAGAAGAAGGTTTCTGTTGGAGGTATTCAATGGCATTATGTTGCACAAATGAGGGAATGGCATACTTTGTTGTTGTTGTTACTGTTTCTATAATAAAGGATGAAGAACGAAGAAAGAAGAACAAAGTAAAAAAGAAGAAGAAGAAAAAGAAGAAAAAGAAAAAAAAGAAGAAGAAGAAGAAGAAGAAGCTAAAGTGTTCAACAAGAGATATTCATGAACAATGCCTATTAAATACCACTATCTTACTGAAACGTGGCAATGGCATATTTTGTTGCTTGTGTTGTATGTTCTGTGATAAAGGATGAAGAAAGGAGGAAGAACAAGGAGAAGAAAGAAGGAATAAGGAAGAAGAACAAAAAAGTAAATGGTTCAACAAGAGGTATTTATGAATAATGCCTATTGAATGCCATTACCTTTTTGAAAAGAGGCAATGGCATATTTTGTTGCAGTTGTTGTTGTATGAATGTGAGTGATGTGATTTTGGTCCGTGTTTTGTTGGGCGTATGGCATTTGCTGTTCATCACTTTAATTGACCAATCAGCGAGTAGAAAAATGGCAGATTCTGTGGCGCCATGAATTGAGACGAGCAGCCAAACTGTGTCTGCTGTGGAGTGAAAATGAAAATCTTTGATTGAAACATCAACCTCTTAGTTATTACTTACAAATCAACATAAATCATCCCTTTTTTTATTTTTACATCGTTATCATCAAGAAAAGCAAAATTTAATTAATAGGTTTAATAGTTTAATAGGGGAAACTGAATGAGAGAGAGAAAGAAGAAGAAGGAGAAAAGGTCGAAGAAGGAAGAGAGGAAGAAGGAAGAAAAAGGAAGAAGAACGAAGAAGAACGGAGAGAAAAGAAGAAAAAGAAGAAGAAGAAGAAGCAAGAAGAAGAAAGAAGAAGAAGGTTTCTGTTGGAGGTATTCAATGGCATTATGTTGCACAAATGAGGGAATGGCATACTTTGTTGTTGTTGTTACTGTTTCTATAATAAAGGATGAAGAACGAAGAAAGAAGAACAAAGTAAAAAAGAAGAAGAAGAAAAAGAAGAAAAAGAAAAAAAAGAAGAAGAAGAAGAAGAAGAAGCTAAAGTGTTCAACAAGAGATATTCATGAACAATGCCTATTAAATACCACTATCTTACTGAAACGTGGCAATGGCATATTTTGTTGCTTGTGTTGTATGTTCTGTGATAAAGGATGAAGAAAGGAGGAAGAACAAGGAGAAGAAAGAAGGAATAAGGAAGAAGAACAAAAAAGTAAATGGTTCAACAAGAGGTATTTATGAATAATGCCTATTGAATGCCATTACCTTTTTGAAAAGAGGCAATGGCATATTTTGTTGCAGTTGTTGTTGTATGAATGTGAGTGATGTGATTTTGGTCCGTGTTTTGTTGGGCGTATGGCATTTGCTGTTCATCACTTTAATTGACCAATCAGCGAGTAGAAAAATGGCAGATTCTGTGGCGCCATGAATTGAGACGAGCAGCCAAACTGTGTCTGCTGTGGAGTGAAAATGAAAATCTTTGATTGAAACATCAACCTCTTAGTTATTACTTACAAATCAACATAAATCATCTTTTTTTTTATTTTTACATCGTTATCATCAAGAAAAGCAAAATTTAATTAATAGGTTTAATAGTTTAATAGGGGAAACTGAATGAGAGAGAGAAAGAAGAAGAAGAAGAAGAAGAAGAAGAAAAGGTCGAAGAAGGAAGAGAAGAATCAGGAAGAAAAAGGAAGAAGAACGAAGAAGAACGGAGAGAAAAGAAGAAGAAGAAAAAAAAGAAGCAAGAAGAAGAAAGAAGAAGAAGGTTTCTGTTGGAGGTATTCAATGGCATTATGTTGCACAAATGAGGGAATGGCATACTTTGTTGTTGTTGTTACTGTTTCTATAATAAAGGATGAAGAAGAAAGAAAGAAGAACAAAGTGAAGAAGAAGAAGAAGAAGAAAAAAAAGAAGAAGAAGAAGAAGAAGAAGCTAAAGTGTTCAACAAGAGATATTCATGAACAATGCCTATTAAATACCACTATCTTACTGAAACGTGGCAATGGCATATTTTGTTGCTTGTGTTGTATGTTCTGTGATAAAGGATGAAGAAAGGAGGAAGAACAAGGAGAAGAAAGAAGGAATAAGGAAGAAGAACAAAAAAGTAAATGGTTCAACAAGAGGTATTTATGAATAATGCCTATTGAATGCCATTACCTTTTTGAAAAGAGGCAATGGCATATTTTGTTGCAGTTGTTGTTGTATGAATGTGAGTGATGTGATTTTGGTCCGTGTTTTGTTGGGCGTATGGCATTTGCTGTTCATCACTTTAATTGACCAATCAGCGAGTAGAAAAATGGCAGATTCTGTGGCGCCATGAATTGAGACGAGCAGCCAAACTGTGTCTGCTGTGGAGTGAAAATGAAAATCTTTGATTGAAACATCAACCTCTTAGTTATTACTTACAAATCAACATAAATCATCCCTTTTTTTATTTTTACATCGTTATCATCAAGAAAAGCAAAATTTAATTAATAGGTTTAATAGTTTAATAGGGGAAACTGAATGAGAGAGAGAAAGAAGAAGAAGAAGAAGAAGAAGAAGAAAAGGTCGAAGAAGGAAGAGAAGAATCAGGAAGAAAAAGGAAGAAGAACGAAGAAGAACGGAGAGAAAAGAAGAAGAAGAAAAAAAAGAAGCAAGAAGAAGAAAGAAGAAGAAGGTTTCTGTTGGAGGTATTCAATGGCATTATGTTGCACAAATGAGGGAATGGCATACTTTGTTGTTGTTGTTACTGTTTCTATAATAAAGGATGAAGAAGAAAGAAAGAAGAACAAAGTGAAGAAGAAGAAGAAGAGGAAGCTAAAATGTTCAACAAGAGATATTCCTGAACAATGCCTATTAAATACCACTATCTTGCTGAAACGTGGCAATGGCATATTTTGTTGCTTGTGTTGTATGTTCTGTGATAAAGGATGAAGAGAGGAGGAAGAACAAGAAAGATAAAGAAGGAATAAGGAAGAAGAAAAAAAAACTAAATGGTTCAACAAGATGTATTTATGAATAATGCCTATTCAATGCCATTACCTTTTTGAAACGAGGCAATGGCATATTTTGTTGCAGTTGTTGTTGTATGAATGTGAGTGATGTGATTTTGGTCCGTGTTTTGTTGGTCGTATGGCATTTGCTGTTCATCACTTTAATTGACCATTCAGCGAGTAGCAAAATGGCAGATTCTGTCGCGCTATGAATTGAGACGAGCAGCCAAACTGTGTCTGCTGTGGAGTGAAAATGAAAATCTTTGATTGAAACATCAACCTCTTAGTTATTACTTACAAATCAACATAAATCATCCCTTTTTTTATTTTTACATCGTTATCATCAAGAAAAGCAAAATTTAATTAATAGGTTTAATAGTTTAATAGGGGAAACTGAATGAGAGAGAGAAAGAAGAAGAAGGAGAAAAGGTCGAAGAAGGAAGAGAGGAAGAAGGAAGAAAAAGGAAGAAGAACGAAGAAGAACGGAGAGAAAAGAAGAAGAAGAAGAAAAAGAAGAAGCAAGAAGAAGAAAGAAGAAGAAGGTTTCTGTTGGAGGTAATGAATGGCATTATGTTGCACAAATGAGGGAATGGCATACTTTGTTGTTGTTGTTACTGTTTCTATAATAAAGGATGAAGAAGAAAGAAAGAAGAACAAAGTGAAGAAGAAGAAGAAAAAAAAGAAGAAGAAGAAGAAGAAGAAGAAGCTAACGTGTTCAACAAGAGATATTCATGAACAATGCCTATTAAATACCACTATCTTACTGAAACGTGGCAATGGCATATTTTGTTGCTTGTGTTGTATGTTCTGTGATAAAGGATGAAGAAAGGAGGAAGAACAAGGAGAAGAAAGAAGGAATAAGGAAGAAGAACAAAAAAGTAAATGGTTCAACAAGAGGTATTTATGAATAATGCCTATTGAATGCCATTACCTTTTTGAAAAGAGGCAATGGCATATTTTGTTGCAGTTGTTGTTGTATGAATGTGAGTGATGTGATTTTGGTCCGTGTTTTGTTGGGCGTATGGCATTTGCTGTTCATCACTTTAATTGACCAATCAGCGAGTAGAAAAATGGCAGATTCTGTGGCGCCATGAATTGAGACGAGCAGCCAAACTGTGTCTGCTGTGGAGTGAAAATGAAAATCTTTGATTGAAACTACAACTTCTTAGTTATTACTTAGAAATCAACATATGTCGTAATAGACGATCTTCACTTCAATTGACATTTAATAGATTACGGGTTCCCTGTGGACTACGAACCTGTTATTGTTATTGTCAGCGGTCATTTGTATTGTTAGCCGCCATTTTGTACACTGAGTTGTTTTATTGTTGATTAAAGCCCAACGTGAGGTCAATTCGTAATTAATCATTTATTACAATTTAATCAGCAATAACAGTGGGATAATATGGATAAGTTCTTATGCCCAGAGCGATTAGACACCGACCCAAACAGTGGAACAGCCGCCAAGGAATGGCTCCATTGGAAGCGTACGTTCGACAACTTTTTGGCTGTACTACCACAGGACGGTTTGGATAAACTTGCAGTTCTGTCTAACTTTATTTCGCCGAACATCTTCCAACATATAGAGGATTGCACAGATTATAAAACATCAATTGAAACACTCCAGAATCTCTTCATAAAACCGAAAAACGAAGTTTTTGCTCGTCATCTTTTAGCGACTAGAAAACAAANAAGGAATGGCTCCATTGGAAGCATACGTTCGACAACTTTTTGGCTGTACTACCACAGGACAGTTTGGATAAACTTGCAGTTCTGTCTAACTTTATTTCGCCGAACATCTTCCAACATATAGAGGATTGCACAGATTATAAAACATCAATTGAAACACTCCAGAATCTCTTCATAAAACCGAAAAACGAAGTTTTTGCTCGTCATCTTTTAGCGACTAGAAAACAAACTCCAATGGAGACGCTTGATGAGTACTTACAAGCGCTGAAATCATTAAGCAAAGATTGTAATTACCAAAGTGTGACAGCCATACAATACTGTGGAGAAAGCATAAGAGATGCCTTTATCACTGGTTTGCAGTCAAATCTCATACGCCAAAGACTATTGGAAAACAAAACACTTGACTTAAAAACCATGTTTGATCAAGCAAGATCTCTCGAGTCGGCCATAAAGAGTTCTGAGTCATATTCGACCCCTAATATGCTAGTCAATGCTGCTATTCCTGTCAAGCCCTCAGAATCCACAGATAACCAGGCAGATAATCTGGCTTGTGCTGCTGCTGAAACAACCTCATTCAGTTGTTATTTCTGAAAAACAAAACACTTGACTTAAAAACCATGTTTGATCAAGCAACATCTCTCGAGTTGGCCATAAAGAGTTCTGAGTCATATTCGACCCCTAATACGCTAGTCAATGCTGCTATTCCTGTCAAGTCCTCAGAATCCACAGATAACCAGGCAGATAATCTGGCTTGTGCTGCTGCTGAAACAACCTCTTTCAGTTGTTATTTCTGTGGAAACAGCAAACACCCAAGATCTAAGTGCCCTGCAAAGGATGCTACATGTGCAAAGTGTCAGACAAAGGGTCACTGTGCCAGAGTCTGTCAAAGCAAAGCTTCCTCAAGGTTATCAGCATCCGTTCATCTTCCTGTTATAGCTACCACTCAATGTCCTGGGTCCTTATCCAAGTCATCAGCTGCAATCAAGTTGGGAAAATTCACAGAACAGGCATTGTTTGACAGTGGCAGCACTGAGAGTTTTATACACCCAGATCTAGTGACGAAGGCTGGGTTGACGATACAACCAGCTAGAGGAGTTGTTTCTATGGCTTCTACTGCCTTGTCTGCTAATGTTACTGGAACTTGTACTGCTAACCTAGAATACCAGAACCAGAAAGACACAAACATCTGCCTTTCAGTCCTTCCTGGACTCTGCACTGAACTCATACTTGGCCTGGACTTCCAGTCAAAACATGAAAGCGTTACATTTCAATATGGGGACAGCCAACCCCCATTGTCTGTTTGTTGCTTCAGCACCCTCAACATGGATTCACCCAATGAATTGTCACCCAAGTGCATGCAAATCTCATCGCTACAGTAATGATGACTTAAAGTTTATTGATGGAGAAGTTGGAAGGCTACTCAAAGAAGGAATCATAGAACCCAGCCACTCCCCATGGAGAGCACAAGTGGTTGTGACCAAAGATAACAATCGCAAAAAGAGACTAGCTATTGACTACTCCCAAACTATTAATCGCTTCACTCAACTAGATGCCTTCCGACTTCCAAGGATGAATGACTTAGTAAACAACATAGCACAGTACCGAGTCTTCAGCACAATTGATCTGAAAAGCGTTTACCATCAGGTTCCTCTCAAAGACGAAGATAAACAATACACAGCCCAACGTGAGGTCAATTCGTAGTTAATCATTTATTACACTTACACAACCCAAACTTTTAAAAAATGGGCTCAAAAAGGATAAAGAGTTAAATCATTGGACAATTAGTCTTACCATTTTGTATAGATCAAAGTATTAAATATATAATGCAGTGCCTATAGCTGGGCTTGAAAGTTGAAAGGCTAATGAAGTGACAAGAGATGGAACAAAAAATNTGACTTAGTAAACAACATAGCACAGTACCGAGTCTTCAGCACAATTGATCTGAAAAGCGTTTACCATCAGGTTCCTCTCAAAGACGAAGATAAACAATACACAGCCCAACGTGAGGTCAATTCGTAGTTAATCATTTATTACACTTACACAACCCAAACTTTTAAAAAATGGGCTCAAAAAGGATAAAGAGTTAAATCATTGGACAATTAGTCTTACCATTTTGTATAGATCAAAGTATTAAATATATAATGCAGTGCCTATAGCTGGGCTTGAAAGTTGAAAGGCTAATGAAGTGACAAGAGATGGAACAAAAAATATAATTTACTCGTAGTAATTGGTAAATACATATAATTTGGAGCATACATTAATAATCAAATTCTATTTTAATAAGAGCCCAAGAAAAATGTCAGACCTTTATCACTGCAACCAATTTTGTCAATGTTGATCAAGAAAAATGTTATTGATATTCTTGAGCTTTCCATTATTTTCAGCCCAGACCGTACAAGTTTCATTAAGTTGAGCTTTCCATTATTTTCAGCCCAGACCATACAAGTTTCATTAAGTTGAGCTTTCCATTATTTTCAGCCCAGACCGTACAAGTTTCATTAAGTTGAGCTTTCCATTATTTTCAGCCAAGACCATACAAGTTTCATTAAGTTGAGCTTTCCATTATTTTCAGCCCAGACCATACAAGTTTCATTAAGTTGAGCTTTCCATTATTTTCAGCCCAGACCATACAAGTTTCATTAAGTTGAGCTTTCCATTATTTTCAGCC
>RDPX01000128.1:110952-131898 GCA_003991215.1 Morbakka virulenta
TAGTAATAGTAGTAATAGTAGTAATAGTAGTAATAGTAGTAATAGTGGTAATAGTAGTAATAGTAGTAATAGTAGTAATAGTGGTAATAGTAGTAATAGTAGTAATAGTAGTAATAGTGGTAATAGTAGTATTAGTAGTAGTAGTAGTAATAGTAGTAATAGTAGTAATAGTTGTAATAGTAGTTATAGTAGTAATAGTAGTAATAGTAGTAATAGTAGTAATAGTAGTAATTGTGTCCATGTATGTATATAGCCAGCGATCTCAAAAAATGGTTTTATGGAAGAGACAGAGCATGAAATATGGTACACAGATGAGTTCAGGATTAAGTTGGGTTGCCATGTGTATATCTGTTGCTGGGAAGAAGCGGCATTTTATGATTAAGCAAAAATAATAATAATAATAATAATAATAATAACAGCAGCCTATAAGTAGTAAAACATATTATATTAGAAGACAGGCATGGGAATTTGAAATTTCATTTGACCTTTTCAACTCTCAGGCTAAATTGATTTTTCTGTATTTCTTAATAATTATTATATCTGCCTGGATTGTCAGGAAAATTGGTGAGAAAATCTGGGCAAAGTTCTGATTACCATTTTCTCTGTCAGAAATATTGATCCTGATACCCACGTATGAATCATTAAAATGTGATTAAATTTGTAATGTTTTTAATTTGTAAAGAGAAATCGTTTGAAAAACAGTAAACTGAAAAACAGACAACTAAGAAAAGGTACTGAGCTGTTTTTCAAGGTTGTAGTTAATAGCAATTCTATACTGTTGCACTGAATATCATGAAGAGATGTAAACAGACCCAAACAGATTGCTTGAATTTTCTGGTATACAAGGAAATCATTAAATATTGACACTCCATTTGAGAATAAATAAATACTTCATGAAAATAAAAAAATGGACTACTAAAAACTAAATAAAAAAATTATTAGGCGTAAATATTGTAGTGTAAATAAAATATATAAACTTTAAGTAATTCATAATATTAATATTTATTTTCAAAATTTTTTGTGAAATATGGTTTTTAACTCAATTATACCCTCTCTTCATATTTAAACTTTCCGATCATAAAATAAATGTTAAGATATTCAAAAATGGATTAATCCTATGGTTTATTAGAAAATGTTCAAATGATTAGTATATTCTTAAATCTTGCCATTGTTTTTTTATTGTAACAATAAACCAGAAAAAATGTGGCTTAATTTGGGGCTTCAAGGATTCTGCTTTTCTTTAATTATTAAGTAAGATATTTTTGCGTACATTTTAAAATCTACCTTTTGGGGGATTTTTAAAGCAATGAAATATCTAAATAGCTACCCATTTTATTCAAATGAAATTTCAACAAAATATGCTATGAAATTTTGCATTTAAAATGCAGGTAAAAAAAGGCTTCCAAATGAGTTTAACTTACGTTTGTTATCTGATTGAGAACGGATGTCTTCCGGGGCTTGTTTAAAATATCCTGATGTAATATTAGATCGAGCTGTATTTTGAAAAGGCAAATCATATTCTGTCAAAACATTATACCCCGATACAATATAAAATATTATAATAACACAAAAATAAACATGCCATTCCATAATAAATGTTAATTTTCACTGCTTCAGCTGTCTGTTGTATATCAATCAGAAAGGTCGACCTTAATCATGCATGGATTGTTTGATTAGTAGACCGTAACAACTCTGTCGTGTGTTTATTTTACCGACTGGTTTTCTAGTTGTCTGATCAGCAAAGAATGTTTTATCTAGCAGAGAAGGCATAATCATACCATGTACTTAGAACTCTATGTGATAAAATCGTTTAAATAAAACAAAATTGCAAAATAAGTAGACTCTACATAATGAAATCGGCTGTAATCGCTCCTGTTTTGTAAGCGGAGGAATACATGTATCGGGTAAGAGATGATTGTTTGGGTGTTTACATAATATCGAAGTGTTAATTAGCCGAGGAAAAACGTGCGAAATCTTTTAAAATAAAGGTCACAAATAAATTTTACATTGACACCCTTAAGCATGGATGTTGCTCATAACAATATGTGGTTAACTACAAGTTAGATTGTAATATGGATGTAACGATAAAAATAAGCTGAAATATTTTTACAAGGTCAATCAATAAACCTGGACATCTTAATGGAAATATTTGTAGATTTTATTCATTGCCAAAATAGCGTTTTTGAAACTATACCATTCTTAAAAAAAACACAGCTATAATTATACAGACTATCTGGTGGGTCCTACGCTGCTGTGTTTACCACATGGAGGATGGATAGTAGTGAACCTTGGACAGTAGAATTGTATGTTCAAAAGTGTGTGGAGAATTGTGAAACTTGTTTCTTGAAGCTAATGGTGAGGACTTGATGGGAGGGCAGGGTGACCAATGAAGACGTATTGGAAAAGGCTAGGATATGTAGAAAGTTAGTCTTGTAAGAAAGAAGAAGGCAGATGAAGTTTGTAGGACACTTTAATGACGAATGGGTTGGAGAATGTAGAACTGACTAGCAAGAATGAAGTGAAAAGGTAGAGAAGGGCAGAGAATAAGTGATCATTGTTATTATTACCATCACTATAGTAATAACCAACATATTTTCAAAGCTATTGCATTACTACGTAAACTTAAGTCAGTTTGTTTATTTTAGTTGAACGTGAATGTAAATATATATAAAAGATTTAGAAGTGTATACTATACTATAATATTTTAAACTATACTATACTACATCACACTATACTATACTATACTGTACTGTACTATATTTTACTATACTATATTATATTATTTTATATTATACTATACTGTACCATACTACACTATACTATACTGTGCTGTACTATACTATACTGTACTGTAATATATTTTACTATACTATACTATACTACACTACACTGTACTGTACTATATTTTACTATACTATATTATACTATACTGTACCATACTATACTATACTATACTGTACTATACTATACTATACTGTACTGTATTCTACTGTACTATACTACACTATACAATATTATACTATACTATACTTTACTATATTCTACTCTACTCTACTATACTCTACTGTACTATACTATATTATACTATATTATACCATACTGTATTATACTATATTATACTATACTATTCCTTACCATACTATACTATACTACGCTATCTTATACTATACTATGCTATACCATACTATGCTATGCCCTACCATACTAAATTATACTATACCATACTATACTTTAGCATACTATACTATACCATATTATACTACACTATACTATACTATACTATACTATACTTTACTATACTTTACTATACTATACTATGCTGTACTATACTATACTAAATTTTGCTATACTATAATATACTATACTATACTATACTACGCTATACAATACTATACTATGCTATACCATACCATAATAAATTATGGTAGAGCACTGCTGTTGATGACATTTCATATTCATTTGTTAATATATATATATATATATATATATATATATAAACTAGTACTACAGATTTTTATGCTATTTGTTGACATTACACATTATTATTTGGATTATCTATTTGAAGGGTCTTTAAGGGAACTAAATATTATGATCAATTTAAAAAAATAAAATAAAAACCTGCAAATGGATTATTATTTTTTGATAAAGAAAGAAAATATTGGGATCAGTTTCAATCTTCTGAAAGCTTTGCTTGTTTGCAACACAGATAACTGTTTATGATATTTTATATGATATGATATTTTTTAATACTATTTTTAAGATAGGAACCATAGCCAATAAATAAATTTAAGAAAAGCAGATTAAGTTAAAATAACCCCAAACCTCTTGTCTTAGTTTAGAGATGTTTGATCAGAGTGGTATGTTTAAACTGAATATGTTTGAATTAATTGTGATGATTTCAGCCATGTGAGAAAATCATAGAAAGAAGAAGACCACACAAGAAATGGTCAGACCAAATTCGATGTGATCTTGGCATCCCTCTACTGACAATTGAACGTAAAGCCAAAGACCGAGCAAAATAGAATGAAGTTATATCAAGGGAATGTGCGAGGACCCGATAACTAGGGTTATACAACTAAGTTAAGTCAAGAATATGTTTGAATTAAGAGCAGTAATAATGTCAAGAATGTTTGATTAAAGAGGTATTTGCATGCCAATCAAGATTAAGTGATTAAACGTTTTCTGGCTAAAGATGTTATCTAAAAAAGGGTATCTATGCAAAAGTCTGATGTATTTTCTAGTTAAGCTGTCCATGGCTAACAATGTTTAATTAAAAAGATGTACTTATGTTAAAAGTCTTGGACTGAATTGAGGTGTTCATGCATAAAAGTATTTGAATGAAGAAGTGTTTTCATTCTTCAAGTCCAGATAGAAAAACAATAGTCACACAAGCAACGTTTGGTTGAAGAAGTGCCTTCAGAAGAAAACCATCAATAACTTATCATTCGAGATTTTCCAAAGACATTGAAAGCAATGTAGTAAATCAAAAAATTTTATTAGATTAAGAGGGAAAATGAGAACACAACAGAACACAACAGAACACAACAGAACACAATAGAACACAATAGAACACAACACAACACAATAGAACACAACAGAACAGAAAAGAACACAATAGAACACAACAGAACACAACAGAACACAACACAACACAATAGAACACAACAGAACACAATAGAACACAACAGAACACAAAAGGCACAACATCAAAAAAATCAAATGATCTGACAAAATGAAAAACGAAGAAGTTTTAAGGCGAGCCCAAGTGAAGTGGTACCTGATAAAAGAAATTCGCGCAGAACAGCTGAGTTTCTTAGGACACATCATAAGAAAGGATGGTGTGGAAGAGGTGGCAACAACAGGGAAGATAGAAGGAAAGCGGAGGAGGGGCAGGAGGTGCGTCATGTGGATGAGGATTGTGAGCGAACGACTGGTAGTACATGCATTCTAACATGCTAGATTTGACTTTCTACAAATGACAATAGAGAGAAGAGCGTGGTGAGAGATGGCCACCAAGGTCCACAATGGATATGGTACCTAAAGAAGAAGAAGAAGATAATAGAATATTTTTCTACATTCCAGACTCCACCTCTACCACACAAATATTGTACAGTAAATAGTGAGACTAAACTACTGTATATGGCATTAACATGAATGGAAAAAATTAATTGAAACAAAAGGTAATGGAACAAACAATCAAATATTTAATGCAGTTCTAAACAGACCTTTGTCTCATCACTTTACAAAACTTACAAACTACCACGATTTCGAAATATCCTATTAGTCACAGCAACACAAAGAGAATGTAATCCACTGTATACAGAAGGTTACTCCAATGCCAAAATGAAACTAATTAGTGATCTTGCTCTCTTAATACTATATCATGGGCGCCTTTGTGTGCAGTATCTTCTTAAAAACTACAAAGATCAAGAGACACCTGTAGCAGCTTTCCGATCTCTCAAGAAAATTATGGATTTGTGTCAGATTGTGTGATTGAGTCAATTTCAATCGCCTTTTTTGGAATTGCTAATATTGATAATAATAATAATTATGGTAATGATGATGACGATGATGATGAAAATGATGGCTGCTAGTAAAATGAAATTGAAGGGCCTGAGACAGACGAAAACTGAGGCTCAGGTTATATTGTTTACAAATCAACTGTCGGACGGAATGGATTCTCTTTTACTGGCTCTTGGTCCTACTTTCAAACTTAAGTATAAAGTAGTATATCAAAAGCAGTTTATTAAAATAGATGATCAACTTGACTTTTTCTACAACGTTTAGTGCAGATACAAACAATTTCAAATAGATCAGTCTCCCCACAACACATCGACTAGTTTTTTTGGAAACCCAAACAAGGATACAAGCAGCGAGGCAGATAGAAGACAACCTTCATTGACCCTAAAGAGAGACAGGGGAAAAATTAACATTAGAGAACTAGCCTCACTGACAACAGACAGAAAGCTACGGTGAAGAAAAGTCTACTGGCTTTGGTCTTCTAAGCGAGTGATTCTGGCCTCCCAATCAGGTGTCAATACTTTCAAGGGTATTTGTGTAGCGCTCCCTAATATTTGTATGAGATTTGCTCGTGCTCTGTATGCTTTCTGCATCTTCGTCATCTCTTTCCTGTGTATGGTTTTAAAAGCTATCCAAAAGTAGATGGAAGTGATCACAGTCTTTAAGATAGTGCTTTCTGTACCCTCAAAGAGATGACACAGCGCTAAGATATGAGTTGTTTCAGAGCTTTCAGCGCGGAAGGAGTTTTGATATGGGTACAAGTATTTATCAATTTCAAACTGAATTCTGCCTAGTATCATCTTGTTGGTCATTTTTGTTGAACAAACTGTGAGCATGATAACTGAATAAGTGTAATATTTAATAAGATTTTCTGGTTTAGGGATTGGAAAAGGAATACAATACAGCTGCTTTATAATCAGCTCTAATTTACTTATATGTTCTCTTGCCCTTACTTGAATGAAATATCCTTTGGACGAATGCTATTGATGAGGATGTATTAATTCTATATCTATATTCATGTTTTTATTTTATCTTACAGACTGGTTTTGTTGCATTCAAGATATGTAACATTTTGCTAACAATAATTGCCCATGCATTTGCTCAAGAATGTTTGGGGGGAAATACCTGTCCTGAAAACAAAAGAGGTGATGTGGTATCATCAAATGAGCCAACTGGCAATAAAACCAGTTACTATATCACCCAAAATGAAAATACAGAAAAGAACAGATCAGGTAATGTTAATCACTATAGTTATTTCAGTTTTTTAGTTATTTCTCGCTAGTGTGGTTTAAGTAAAGACTTTCCATATAGTCAACATATTTAAAACCTCTCCTTTTCACGTTTCAATAACGTTTTTGTACTTATACTAGTTTCATTTTCTCTTCCTTGCTTTTTAATTTCACAAAGTGTACATCGACAATAACAGTATTAATAAATTTGATTATATATTTTGCTGAACTGTTTTGTCTTGTATCACTCTTTAGTAAGAAAATAAATAACAGTAAGTAACATTGTCCTAAATCTCTTCTATTTGCTTTTTCAGCTTCTTCATTCCAAATCGTTATCGTGCATCAATGGTGTCCATTTCTTTCCATCTACACTTTACATCTACACCCACCAACCAATGGCACATCTTATTGAATTACTTTAATATATTATTTTTTTGGTATTCTTCTTCTGTTTCTTCCCGAAAGTCTAACTCTAGCATCCCTCGTTCAGCGTACTCTGCTTCTTTCCCGACCACGTGTGTGAACTCTCCAATTCATGCCACTCTTAGCTTGTCTCTTTGTCTTCTTATATTGTTCCTCGCTGGTACTCACTTCAGGTTCTGCCAGCCTCTTTTCTCTTTTTGTATTTGTTTTTTTTGACTGTGGCCATTTTCTGAAACCTGTCGAATAATGGTGGCTACACTTCAGTCATGTACACTTTCCTTTCACATTTTGCAAATATCTATCTGACATAAACCCTGCTCTATGGTAGGATGACATCTAGGTATATTTATATGGTAGTTAGATCTTATGTATTTTGGCCATACTGACTATATCATTTATGTTTCACAAATTGTACTCAAAGATAGATTTAGAGTAAAGTATGCCTGAGTCAACTAATCGTGTTGTCCCATCTTTAATATACTGTAAAATCAGAAAATTTGGGAGGTCTTTTTTGACCAATTTGTGGGTTGTCCTGAAAATGCAAAAATTAATGTCTGCCGATATGCATATTTATATAAAATTTAAAATATATCTGTCCTAATCAAAGCCTAATTTAATATCAGCCAAAGTTTTTAATTCTAGAAATGCCAAATATTCTGTTGCTCTATTGCTAACTTTGTCGCTAACTCTTGCTAACTCTGGTGCTAACTCTATTGGTAACAGTCCAGTTGATTTTTATTTTACTGGTATATAAATAATATATATATATATATATATATTTAAGTAACCATTTATTTATTCATTCATTTTCATTTATAATGTTTCTCTTCTTTTATAGTTTCAAAAGGTGATTTATGCAATGGGATCCTTTCTCTTGTTGACAATTGGACTGGCAACCATACCAACACAGTTGAATTTTCACCGCTCTGTAAGCTGACGATAACTCACACCAAAATAGGGAATAACAATGCAACATATGTGCACACTCGATTATGTAGTCAGTTACCCAACTTAAAAGGCTATCTTAACTGTACATTGCCTGGTTTAGATTTATTTAAAACTACCAATAAGATAATTGATCAAAATTCTTTTTATTTTAAATCGATGAAAATCAAAGGGGGTAAAATTGGAATCGATGCAGTTGGTAGGGAAGGTATTGAGGTAGTGAATGACTACATCATTGTACACAATGTTAAATTAACAATCATTTTATCTGTTGCATACAACAAGAAGTATCTTTATCAAGATATGATATTTAAATTACATGGAAACTTTCTCATTGGTAAGGAAAAGGCTGTATTAATTCTGGATAAAAAAGCTGATTCCGGTATAATTCATCTAATTATAAATACGTCCGCAGTTTCGTTTCAAGAAATTGGCAAGATCTTCTTAACTGAAAGAAAGAGACAATTCCTATGGGATTCTCTTCTTAAAAAAGACGTTTTTAGAAAGCTAAATTTTACACTGCCTCGCATATCAGGCATTATATTATCCGACGGATCATTTGAATTGCTTGTCAAAGCAACCACTACTAAATCCAGCTACTTGCCTAATTGCCTGTTTCTATTCTTCATAATAAAACAGAGAGGATGTAGTACAAATGCTGCTATAGAGGTAGACATTTCTAATCCTGCTATTCTTTCCAGATTTATGAAATATATTTTTTCTCAAAAAGACATTGATGATGACTTTCTATTACTCGAATACCTCGGGAAAAAAATTCGAATTACCTTGTCAAAAGAAAACCTTCGGATTGATCGCTTGAGGAATTCAAAGCACCGTCTTCCTTCACTGACGCGATTTATTGGAAAGGGGATTAGAATAAGATGCCGTCTAAACCTGACACGTATAGTACATGACGTTTGTCCATGGTATTTAAAGCATGTGTCATCTCAGTTGACTGTATATATCAAAGTAAATAGCACCAGTGATACGAATTTCGAACTCTTCTTTCCGAAAATGTTCGATCTTGATATCGAATGTGTCTCTAAACTTGTTCATAAAAATTCGATTTTGGATGATAACTTAGCACAAACTATAGCTAAAAGAAAGGATTATTTTATTAAAAGTGTATTGTTACAAAGAAATCACAAATACAAAGTTTCTATTCAATTCCCCAATGTTCTGATAACCAAAACTCTATCAATCCCAAGCTTTGTAGTAAGCTTGGAGAGTCTACCAATACAAAGTGCGTCTAGTTTTAAGTGGACCATGGTTGGTGATGATACTGTGAAACTAATTGGTCTGAGAGCCAAAGTTAAATTATCTGAGCTAAATCAAGATCCAGGTGATGTTGTAGTGCATTTTGACTCACTTAGTTTAATGCATTTATCCAATATTACTGGAGGTATCACTTTTTTTAAGCAGCTGGAAAGCAATATTTGTAAATGTATGCTGAAAGAGTTTGTCATTTTTGTGCCATACAGTACTGCTGCAGTTAGAAGGTAAGAAATAAGTAATTATTTCCAATTTATTATTGACGTATTAAAAATCCTGTATCATTTAGATGTCAAACATCTTTGTCAGACTACGTATGTACTCTTGCTCCGGCGGAAAGAAATTCCCCATCACTTGTGAGTATCCAAATTTAAAAAGTATGAGGAACAGCCATTATTATCATTGTTTTTATCATCATCATCATTATCATTTGTCACACAAAACGACTGTAGAGCATGGCTCCGAAGTGGATGCGCCATCGTCGTGGGATCTCTCCAGACAGAAGCAGGACGGTGGAAATCATCATTGTTCAGAAATCTGGACACACTTCCACAATCGCCCCTACTGCGAAGACGTGGAAAGGCACAAGTTCACAAGAGGAGGGATGGCTTCCCTTGAGTTTTGCAGGGTACCCCCGCCAGGAGTGCCATCACGCAGCTTGATTTTTCAGGTTTTTCTTTAAAGGGATGTAGTAGCCTGGCTGTTGGATCCCTACAACTACTCCTAGGCGGTGACATTGAACAAAAAACTAGCCCCTTTCACATGACCTATCGGCAATACACGTGCCACAACGTCTCGCGCTGTTGTTGGGTCCGTCCACTGCAATTCAGGCAGGAAATGGACACATCTTCGATGCACCACACTCAAAATTCTAAAAGAATGCAACTACTATTGGACAGGCATTTCATGCAGAAATAAAAACGACAACACACGACACACACCATCACAACTAACACTTTCTACCCGATTAAACACTAACCAATCAGCATCATACATTTTACTTCCTTCAACACCTACCACCCACTCCTACTCTACGAGGATACCAGCACCTTCCCTTCTTTAACTCAAGAAATTTCTCCGCATATTCTAACCTCCCTTTTTGACACATCTTCAACTAACACACAGATAAGCACCAAAAATGCACCCACACTCCAAGACAGAATCGCCGCAACATCCACAAACAAAAGATCCACCTTCCCATCATACGAGAAACAGAAATTGAAACAAACACACATGCACACACAAACCCCGCAAAACATTCCGAACTACAAAGCCTTTAGACAAGACTGACAACATGGTTATGGCTGAGGCCTCCTCACATATATACATCATAACATTTCCTGATACTAGAAAAACACAACACATCAGAACACCAACACAATTGGACATATATATATAGCATAAAGGATGGCAAGGAAGTAAACAGTATGTAATGTAATAGAATAGAAACAAAATTTTGAGAAGCATTATAAATACTTAAAAAACTGTACAAAACAAAGGAAAACAAAACAAAACAAAAGAAAAGGAAAGAAAACAAATCAAAAGAAAACAAAAAACCCAAAACAAAACAAAGGAAAACAAAACAAAGCAAAACAAAAGAAAAAAACAAAGGAAAACAAAACAAAATCAAAGGAAAACAAAAAAACCTAAAACAAAACAAAGGAAAACAAAACAAATCAAAACAAAACAAAAGAAAACAAAACAAAGCAAAACATAAGAAAAAAACAAAAGAAAACAAAACAAAGCAAAACAAAAGAAAACAAAACAAAGCAAAACAAAAGAAAAAAAAGAAAACAAACAAAAGAAAAAACAAAACAAAAGAAAGCAAATCAAAACAAAACAAAACAAAACAAAAGAAAAACCCTCTCCAAAACAATTGAAAGCTTAAAAAAATTAGATGGGGTATCAATCAAAATCTCCTAAGATAAAATTAAATCATTGGTTTATTAGTTAATTACTGTCAGTTCATTAGTTAAATAATGATTGGATTAAATAATTAGTTAGCTATCAATTTATTATTTTTCGCTATGGTTTGCGAAGGTCTTTGATGCAATGATTCTTCTTTTTTGTCCATTGTGTCTCTTTACGTTTCAGATGTTTTTTGGAACAAAACATATTCAAACAATATATTCGCTATTTTTTTCATTTTACATTTAAGGTTTAGAGGGACTACGTTTCTTTTTGGGTACGAAAATGTGCAATTTACTGGATTGTTTACAGAAAATAAGTCTTCGAAAGAGACTGACGTATTCGTCACATTCCAGTTGACGGAAGCTTCCTTGACGAAAGTCTTAGGAAGACTTTTTAACACAGATTTTGAAGAATCGGTCTGGTTTAACCAGGCTACTTTGTGTAAGTAAAATTCATGTTATCTAATTTGACTTTTACAGTAACTTAGGTAACTCCAGAAACCTAGGTACGTATTNCAAATCAAAACAAAACAAAACAAAACAAAAGAAAAACCCTTTCCAAAACAACTGAAAGCTTAAAAAAATTAGATGGGGTATCAATCAAAATCTCCTAAGATAAAATTAAATCATTGGTTTATTAGTTAATTAATGTCAGTTCATTAGTTAAATAATGATTGGATTAAATAATTAGTTAGCTATCACTTTATTATTTTTCGCTATGGTTTGCGAAGGTCTTTGATGCAATGATTCTTCTTTTTTGTCCATTGTGTCTCTTTACGTTTCAGATGTTTTTTGGAACAAAACATATTCAAACAATATATTTGCTATTTTTTTCATTTTACATTTAAGGTTTAGAGGGACTACGTTTCTTTTTGGGTACGAAAATGTGCAATTTACTGGATTGTTTACAGAAAATAAGTCTTCGAAAGAGACTGACGTATTCGTCACATTCCAGTTGACGGAAGCTTCCTTGACGAAAGTCTTAGGAAGACTTTTTAACACAGATTTTGAAGAATCGGTCTGGTTTAACCAGGCTACTTTGTGTAAGTAAAATTCATGTTATCTAATTTGACTTTTACAGTAACTTAGGTAACTCCAGAAACCTAGGTACGTATTCACTTCTAGCACTTGTGGCTCACCATTAGAACACAACTGATTTTTTGCAGAATTTATTTATACATGAATGTCAATTGAAATACAAAAAGATTGGTTGCTGTTCCATTGATTTTAGTAAGGTATATTACAGAATAAGGCATGAAAGTTTGGTACAAATTCTAATAGCTGGATGCAGATGGAAAAGACTTCCAGTATATCCAAAATCTGTGCTAAGGATGATAGACACCAATTGAAATAGAAAATCAACTAAGCACAAAAGTTAGGTGTCAGGCAGAGATGCATTCTTTCTCCAATTTGGTTTCATATTGAGAGGATAACGGAAGAGATCAGTGACATATATGGAATGAAGATTAATTGAAAAACTATTAATAATATCAGGTATATTGGGAATGAAGAATTAAATGTGGATTCAGTAAGAAAATATCAGAATATTTGTAGCAAAACGCACGGACCTTGTTTAAGATTATCCATTAGCGTAAAAAATCCATTGATTAGTTGTGTCTGAGAAAAAAAGAAGCAATATGCAGTCAAATTTAGAAGCTTCAAGGAAGTATACTACCTTAACCGTATAAACAGTACACTAACAAGCAAGAGTGGATGCGACACAGGATTGTAGCGAAGGGTAGCAATAGTAACAAAACAGAACAGGCTTGGTGAATACGTATTAAAGAGAAAGACCAAATTTAATACTCAAAAAAGAATTGTACACTTACAGACGAATATCCTGTATAACTCAATATCTTATTATACTAATTAACAGTCCGATTTTTTTGCTCTTTTTAAATAAGGCTCTTAATAACTTTCCACGTTTTGATTTTATGAGTCGGCAACCAATACCTCAGATTATTTGCAATACATCGCCTTAGATACCACTCGTAAAAATAAAGCCTTGTCGGAATCCTGTTATCACGTTAAAGTTTTTGACAATAATACATGTTGAGGCAAATTGTTGCGCGTAGAGATTCCCGATCCGATTTATTTTATTTCTCACTAGCTTCAGGACTTACAACAATTTAAACAAATGTTTTAACTTTCTGTAACCAAAGCATAGAGATACTAGATACAGCAATTCTTGTATTTAAATTGCTTTATTTTCCGTACAGAATTTATCGTACCAGTATGGCTAAGTTACAAAAGCAATTGTCAACAGCGTACTGCATAACTTAAGCTAAAACATAAAAGTCATTGTTGCAGCAATCAAGTGAATGCCCAAGCTTGAATTTTGTATAAAAAGCCTCTAGAAAAATTGTGACTTGCTAGTCAAAAATAACGAATATCGAACTTTTGACATTTTACCAATATGACCAGCCAATAGTTAAGGCCAAAACAATAAGGCTAAACGAAGACGTTATTCTTTAAAAACCTCTTTATTTACCTTTTACGTTTCGAGAGAAACTTCGTCCATCTTCAGGCCATGGCGATGGAGGAAGTATGTTTCAGAACGTTGCACAGAGAAAGCTTATGACTCGTGCCCTAATAAACTTTCTCTACCTATGTTTCTTTTCACCTCAGCTATTTTAGTTGGAAACAAGGAATACTCGCCCATGAATACTTCTCAGCTTAAATCTAATATTCAGACTGGTGACAAAAAATCACTGATAGCTGTTGACCAAACAATAATAAGAATAAAAAGGGAACAGAAACAAACTTTCCAGGATCCTGAAAGCAAAACAGTGAGTGAAAATCCAACAACAACTGAAGAAGGTACTGTTATAATACAATAAAACACTCTTACTTTAAGTGTTTAACAAATAATAGATTTGCCACCCAATATTCAAGCTCATCCATCACTTCCTTTTTCTTCTGGATCCTTAATAAAATGACTTGTACTTTATTCTACTTTGTTTCTTAAATTTTATATATTTTTGAGATTATATAAGAAACCAAAACAGAAAATGGGTTGCACATGTTGAACAAGAAAAAGGCTCGTGCTTGTCGACGAGAAATATACGAAAAGATGCAACCGTATTGAGACAATGCTGGAAAATGTGATAGTGCAAGAAGTAAAAAAGGGAAAGTCTTTAGAGACATTTCTGTGGCACTAAGAGAACGTTTTAGTTTGTCAAAACTCACTTGTATGTTAGTCAGTGCCCCCAGAGTCCCGCAAGACCTCTTGGGTTAAGAAGTTATGTACGTATGTATGTATGAATGTATGTATATATGTATGTATTTGTGTATTTATGAATCTATGAATCTATGGATCTATGTATCTATGTATCTATGTATCTATGTATCTATGTATCTATGTATCTATGTATCTATGTATCTATGTATCTATGTATCTATGTATCTATGTATCTATGTATCTATGTATCTATGTATCTATGTATCTATGTATCTATGTATCTATGTATCTATGTATCTATGTATCTATGTATCTATGTATCTATGTATCTATGTATCTATGTATCTATGTATCTATGTATCTATGTATCTATGTATCTATGTATCTATGTATCTATGTATCTATGTATCTATGTATCTATGTATCTATGTATCTATGTATCTATGTATCTATGTATCTATGTATCTATGTATCTATGTATCTATGTATCTATGTATCTATGTATCTATGTATCTATGTATCTATGTATCTATGTATCTATGTATCTATGTATCTATGTATCTATGTATCTATGTATCTATGTATCTATGTATCTATGTATCTATGTATCTATGTATCTATGTATCTATGTATCTATGTATCTATGTATCTATGTATCTATGTATCTATGTATCTATGTATCTATGTATCTATGTATCTATGTATCTATGTATCTATGTATCTATGTATCTATGTATCTATGTATCTATGTATCTATGTATCTATGTATCTATGTATCTATGTATCTATGTATCTATGTATCTATGTATCTATGTATCTATGTATCTATGTATCTATGTATCTATGTATCTATGTATCTATGTATCTATGTATCTATGTATCTATGTATCTATGTATCTATGTATCTATGTATCTATGTATCTATGTATCTATGTATCTATGTATCTATGTATCTATGTATCTATGTATCTATGTATCTATGTATCTATGTATCTATGTATCTATGTATCTATGTATCTATGTATCTATGTATCTATGTATCTATGTATCTATGTATCTATGTATCTATGTATCTATGTATCTATGTATCTATGTATCTATGTATCTATGTATCTATGTATCTATGTATCTATGTATCTATGTATCTATGTATCTATGTATCTATGTATCTATGTATCTATGTATCTATGTATCTATGTATCTATGTATCTATGTATCTATGTATCTATGTATCTATGTATCTATGTATCTATGTATCTATGTATCTATGTATCTATGTATCTATGTATCTATGTATCTATGTATCTATGTATCTATGTATCTATGTATCTATGTATCTATGTATCTATGTATCTATGTATCTATGTATCTATGTATCTATGTATCTATGTATCTATGTATCTATGTATCTATGTATCTATGTATCTATGTATCTATGTATCTATGTATCTATGTATCTATGTATCTATGTATCTATGTATCTATGTATCTATGTATCTATGTATCTATGTATCTATGTATCTATGTATCTATGTATCTATGTATCTATGTATCTATGTATCTATGTATCTATGTATCTATGTATCTATGTATCTATGTATCTATGTATCTATGTATCTATGTATCTATGTATCTATGTATCTATGTATCTATGTATCTATGTATCTATGTATCTATGTATCTATGTATCTATGTATCTATGTATCTATGTATCTATGTATCTATGTATCTATGTATCTATGTATCTATGTATCTATGTATCTATGTATCTATGTATCTATGTATCTATGTATCTATGTATCTATGTATCTATGTATCTATGTATCTATGTATCTATGTATCTATGTATCTATGTATCTATGTATCTATGTATCTATGTATCTATGTATCTATGTATCTATGTATCTATGTATCTATGTATCTATGTATCTATGTATCTATGTATCTATGTATCTATGTATCTATGTATCTATGTATCTATGTATCTATGTATCTATGTATCTATGTATCTATGTATCTATGTATCTATGTATCTATGTATCTATGTATCTATGTATCTATGTATCTATGTATCTATGTATCTATGTATCTATGTATCTATGTATCTATGTATCTATGTATCTATGTATCTATGTATCTATGTATCTATGTATCTATGTATCTATGTATCTATGTATCTATGTATCTATGTATCTATGTATCTATGTATCTATGTATCTATGTATCTATGTATCTATGTATCTATGTATCTATGTATCTATGTATCTATGTATCTATGTATCTATGTATCTATGTATCTATGTATCTATGTATCTATGTATCTATGTATCTATGTATCTATGTATCTATGTATCTATGTATCTATGTATCTATGTATCTATGTATCTATGTATCTATGTATCTATGTATCTATGTATCTATGTATCTATGTATCTATGTATCTATGTATCTATGTATCTATGTATCTATGTATCTATGTATCTATGTATCTATGTATCTATGTATCTATGTATCTATGTATCTATGTATCTATGTATCTATGTATCTATGTATCTATGTATCTATGTATCTATGTATCTATGTATCTATGTATATATGTATGCGATTCCTACGGAATATTATACATGATGTATTCCTTGGCTATGTTGTACCATGGAATCCATGTTGCATTTATATTTTTAAGTACCCATGTCAGTTGTTTTATATTTTATTGTTGATGTCCCAAAAGGATGAATGATTTTGTTCTTTATGATTTCAGTGATTTTAAATATTGAGTGGTTGTAATAAAACATTTTTTTTAAATTTATTTTATATCTTATACCTTTAATATTACTGTAATTTATGAGTTTGTAGTCAGTAAAGAAATGTAAAGACACACGTTTTTCTATAATCTTTTTCACCTTTTTTATTTTGAAATTATCAAAATAGAGCCTGATACAGGTTGGTAAGACTAAAGTTGGCATAGTTTATAATATATTTTTAAAAAGTGAATATATATATATATTTATTTATATATGTATTTTTGTTATGTTATATTGGTGAACCAGGAATTACAACTTAAAGCATTGAAGCGAAATTACCACTTCACTTAGGAACGAATGTGCTAAACGTTCCAGGAAATTCCTGTAATTAATGAAAGTTATTTTGAGAAATCCCTGAATGTGATGTACATCAACCATAACGTCTTTTTATTTGTATTTACAATTCATGAAACTGCATCACAATTTTTAGAAATTTTGCATAATTATTTGAAGAGAGTAAATTTTTCACAAGTCGTCTGGAGATGTTTGGGAAATTTGTGGAACTCGATAATGGGTGAGCTAGCTACCACTAGTGAATCACTTGCCACCAGTGAGTCACTTGCCCTTACTGAGATGTCTTTCAACACTGAGCCACCTTCCACCACTGAGTCACCTTCCACCAGTGCGCAGCCAAGACAGACTCCTGTTATCAATAAGCAATTATTAATGATTTTTCTCATCTTTGAACAACTGAAACGGCTTTTTGCAACTGATTCACCTGCTTGGAGAAACCCTTCTGTTGTGCCGTCTACTTTGATGTTCTCGTCAGTTGACAGGCGGCCTCAAAACATCGCGTAAATAGCTCAGTGGCGGATGAAGACTGTTTTGGCCGTACTTTGGGTGTGGAAGGCTTTGATAAAGCCAGTGGTGATCCAAAAAATGAAAACGGTGTGTACAGATTTCCTGTTAAAGTTGGCATTCTGGTCACAAAGCATCCGTGAAATCAATTCGATTGGTAACAGAATATGACACAATAGTCTAACCAGTCAAACTAAGAAGTAACTAGTATTAATAGAATTGGCCATTATGCTCTGCTAGGATAGTATGCCCCTTTCATTACCTACTTGTGTTGTCTGTGATAGTCTTAAGAGCTTATCACATTAAACTATAACTTAGTCAACTATACTTTAACACCGAATTAGTCAAGCCAAATTAGTCTAAAAATACCCACCCTAATTAAGGATATTTCTTCCCTTCTAAAAAATTCTAAACTTGAAGCTCCAATGCAAGACCCCTCTGAAGTTTCAGCCCACTGAGTGTTTCAGTGTCATCATCCTTGTCTGATCAACTTTATGCATTTCCACCAACTCAATATGATACTATCTTATTTACTACTTATTTCTTATCTTATTTACTTATTTATTTATTTGGTGTTTATTTTAGAAATCACTGTTACTGCTGAATCTGCTTTACCACAGAAATGTTATGGTGATGCTCTTTGTATTTTTATTAAGAAACATATTCCTGCTACATTAAGATTTGCTATCACTGGAATCAAGGTTGACAACACTATTACAATGAGTGGAAAGCTCATTGATTTACTTGATTTGCAAGAAGGTAAACTTCAATTAATGGCAACAAAGCTGGTTGCTCATTTCAGTGAACAGGTTTTGGCAGTTTATTTAACAACAACACTCAAAATATTGGTGAATGAAGGTGACGGAGGAGTTGTTATCATCCTGGAAGGTACAGTGTCATGACCCTTTTAACTTTTAGCTAATATATCTATATAAAGTTTAGGACAAACTAATACTTTAACTTTACTGAATTGGCGTTGGTGGTAGAGAAAAGACATTTTGTGATCAAACTTGAGTAGGAGAGTATGTTTATCCATAGTTGTCTTGTAGAAGTTAGAGAATTAAAGTTTCAACTGATTTCATAACAAGTGAAAATAAAAATGCTGGTCGTTGGTCAGGGTATGAAGGGCTGTCTGTGAAAAAACTTATTATTATAATAAGCAAAGTAATATATAGCAGAGGTGATTGTATAAAGGAAGATGTTCTTTAGAATGGAAGCCGGATAAAGGAGAGACTTTTGTAATATTGGTCAAAGAATTGACAACACCATGCCCTTTTTTATAATGAAAATAGCTAATAATTGTACCCACCAATGTAAAAATTTCACTTGACATTGGGACTTCTGTTAGTTTTATCACAGTATATTAATTAATTCTGTCAAATCATTATCATTTTTTTTCTTTCTCTTCCTGTTACTCCTTTGGGAATAAACAAGATACAGAAAGCGAACGTATGCTATTCAAATCAGTACTCTACAAGGAACAGAAATAAATACGTTTTAAAAGTATATCATTTACATAAATGCTCTTTCGTTTGATGTATAATTTACCTCAGGGTTGATTTTGAGAAAAATTATATCTAAGCTTCAAATGATACTTACAAAACACTCTGGAAGATTAATATTCACATTGATCAGGTAATTGAAAGTAGAAGGCCAGATTGAATTGAATCAAGAAGAAGAAATATAAATGTATTATCGTTGTCTTTTCCATTTCACATGATACCCAGATAAAGTAGAAGGAGAAAGAGGAAGTTGATAAATATGAGGATTGAAGAGAGAGCCCCCAAAAAACTATGTAATGTGAATATAAAATTAGTCGCTATATATATGAGAATAGCTTTCTTCATGAGAATTAGTGGTACCACTAAAAGACACCAGAAGTAGAGTTGAACCACTGGAAATAGAGACAAGGATTAAAAAATGCAATAAATCATAATATTCCATTCTGCAAGGGTACTAAAAGAGTCTTGAGGAGCCAGCAACATCAAGGAAAAATTGCCGTTATATAAAATTAATGTACAATACTTATGAAAATAATAATAATAATAATAATAATAATAATAATAATGATAATAATAATAATCATCATTATATTAATAGTAAAATCATGATTTGTTAGATTAAGAAATTAGTTGTGCTTCTTTTGATGGCTACAATTCATTACTTTATCAAAATACCATTTAATACTGTTTTTTAATTTGTACTCTCAGTAAAAGTTATTTTGGAATAATCCCTTTTTCTAAACTTTTGATTTTTCTCCACTTGATTGTATTTTTCTTTTTACTTCCTTTACTAAACAGGTCGGATCTATTCTAATATCAACGGAAAAATTGAACTTAGTTTTTTTAAAGAAGAACCAATGGAGGATTTATTTAGATCAAATCTTATACACCTGAATAAACTGACAATTCAGCAAGATATGTACCCTAGTGGTAATATCACCAGGTTAGGTAGGCACAAATTTTCCCAATTTTTCTTCTAGCAATAATATATTTACATTGAATAATGACACTCATTTGTATTGAGTGTCATTTTAGCAGAGCTTTAAATCTCAGAATAATTATGAGTGCTGTTTGTAGATCAAATCCTTTAAAGTAACCGCATAGTTAGATGATATCTCCTTCTTATTCACGTATTTATTGGAAACTACATTAAATCAATTATTGGATATTCATAAAATATATATATATGCATATATGTATATATATATATATATATATATATATATAAGATATGATAAGTTGGAAAGAATAAAAAAACTACACAGTCCATTTCGACAAGCCTGTTTCGTGATTTTATTCACTCTTCAGGAAATGACATTTCCTCAAGAGTGAATAAAAACACGAAACAGACTTGTCGAAATGTGT
>RDPX01000128.1:154067-164662 GCA_003991215.1 Morbakka virulenta
GTAAGTAGACATTCTATTAGTATACATCATCATCATCATCATTATTATTATCATCATCATTATTATTATCATCATCATTATCATCATTATCATCATCATCATAATCATCATCATCATTATTATTATCATCATCATCATAATCATCATCATCATTATCATCATCATCATAATCATCATCATCATCATCATCATTATCATCATAATCATAATCATCATCATCATTATTATCATTATCATCATCATCATCATAGCTCTATCTACATCTCTTTTTTATGAGATGAAGATAGAGCTACCTGTTGGGAACTCCCTCTCATTGTAACACGAAATTTGTAAAGAAGACAATTTTTTCTATGTCATAAATGAGTTTTCCTTCAAATCGTATTTGGAAACAAATACTACCAATGAAATAAAGGACAACCAATGCAACTTCAGCTCCAGTAACCTGACTATATTTACATCAATTATCCATGGCAATCAAAGGTCTAATTAAGAGTTCTAACAACTACATATTTCTAGTAGTTATTTTCCTCTTGTTAAATGTTGACAAATGTTATACGGGCATGATATTCAGACTCGTCACAAACGTAGTTTTTTGTTTTGTATAAGACTGATATATATATATATATATATATATATATATATATATAGTTTTATACATATATACAAATATATAGAATATTCCGAAGACCTTGAAATTCCAGGTTTGCTTAAGGCTGGTTTGTCTCGTAGGTAGGAGATTCTTCAGCCTTAATTCGCTACTCTCCAAGAGATGGTGTTTACAATGGGTCTACGTAGAAATTAAAAGAACAGTGGAAGTATCACCTCATCACCATACTTGGTTGCTATGCTGGTGGTCTGCATAGAGCTGATGGTTTCAGATTGACACCTCATCTTAGACTTGACATATGATGGCACTAGCTTTTCACAAACCTGAAGACACTTGATTTCTTCAAAAACCTTTCTCTTTAGCTTGGAGTAATGTCAGAGGCTTTAGTTCAAATTTTTCTTTTGTGAAAGCTTTCCTCAACTCTTACTCTGCTCATATTCTTGCGATTTGTGTCAAAATCCTCAGAGATAGTGTTATTAATAGGAATTTTTATATTAAAAGCTATTTATCTTTGTTTATCTTTATTTATTTAAACTAGACTCTACAATTTATCTTCATGGCCTTGCTAGCTATACTTGAGAAGATCTTTCAACTGTTACAATACAAAAACTTGAACCTGAAGATAAGCCTTCCGTGTGCTTTAGATGTTCTCTTCCGCTGGCTAGTTGTTAATTGTTTCTTTTTTGTATCCATCTCCTTCTTCTGACATATGCTCACTTATTGAGATAGTATCAGACTCCATTGATTAGACTATGGAAAAGCATGACACTGCTAATATTTTATCTTTGGGGAATTCAATGCTCATCAAATGACCGGGTTGACTCCTTTTAATAGGACTGACAAATCTGGATAAGACATTTATATTTTCACTCTTGCCCATAATCGCACACAGGTTATTGATTTTTCTACATCATTTCCTAACTGAATGTACAATTTCATCTTGATTTTCTTTTGCATCTTCTAACCATGTTGTTGTCATATTTGAGGTTACGGTAACTGTTTCAAATCTTGTTGACATGGCACAACACAGTAAGAGTTTTAAATTAGGTCAGACTAACTGGGATAGACTTTATCATTTTCTTGGTAATATTCCTTTATTAAAGAATCGGATTCTGATGCTTGAAATTGAATTTAGAGATAGTATTAGAACATTTGTATACCAAAGGATACTACGTCTTATATTATGCTACAATGAATCTCAATACCTGGAAAACGTACTTACAAGTTTTCTCTCTCCGTGATCTTTTACAATTTGGTTTTCGCCATGCACTATTTTCTGATTCAAAAGCAAAAAAACCTAATTTAAATCTCTTTCGGACTTCATATAATTCGCGTTTTGAACTGTTTTAAATCTTGTTGACAAGACCTTTAGATTTGATCAGACTGACTGGGATGAATTCCGTCAATTTCATGGTGATACTCCATAGGATTCAGCCTTTAGACAACCAGCATCTGATACTGTAACTGATTTCACAAAATGGGCTCAGGTCAGTATTGAAGTATTTGTACCAAGTCTTAGTTACAAAATCAAACCTGATTGTCCTCCATTGTTTATTGGTCGTTATGATTCTGTCATTGCTCATTGCAATCATATCTATCTTTAGTTTCTTTCAGACAGGCTAGCAATGCATGTAAATAGGTGTAAGAGGTGTAAGCTAAATCTCGTTATGCTGAGTGAGTTTGAGAATCTATTTCTACTCAAAGACTTGGAAGTCGAGGATTCTGGAACATTTACAACAATGTTTGGAATTCTGTCAAGTCTGTTTTTCCTTCAATCTGTGATGGCGCTCAATTTTCTTTATCCTCTAGAGAAAAGCCTGATCTTTTTGCTAGATTGTTTTCCACCAATTCCTCTCTAAATAATACTGGTGTTTCTTTGCCAGAGTTCCCTCAGCAATCCGATCAGATTTTGGATTCTGTTATCATGAATCCAAGGTTAGTTGCAAATATTAGGCTTGATCAATCTAATGTTCATTGTTCAGATTTGATTTTTGTTATTGTTTCGAAGGTGTGTGCTCCTAAGCTATCTCCCTTGCTGTCTAAACTTTTCAATAGTTGCCTAACGGAGTCGTGTTTTCCATCTTTCTATAAACGTTTTAAGGCTGTCCCTGTCTTCAAGAATGCAGATGATCTGTCTGGTCTTGAAAAATATTGACTTTGAAGTTTTTTTCTTGTAATAAGTAAGGTCTGTAAAGGACTTATGTACAATGCCCTGACAAATTTCTTGCAGAACCTTGGTCTTTTTGTTGATGTTTAGTATTTCGTTCCACTAGTGACCATTTCACTGTTATCATGGAATGTTTCTATAGCCCTTCTGAATGCGGTATTTGTGACGGTGTTTTGACTGTTTTCACAGAACGTATCTACAGGTTACAGTATTTGTGGAAGGGTTTTCGGTATCATTCAGTCCTTTCACTCAGATCATAAAATAAGTGTCATACGTGGTGGAATTACATTTGTTGAGTATTCTATTAATGCTTGCGTTCCTCAAGGTTCTATTCTTGGTCCGATTCTCTTCCTTATTTATATCAATGACCTTCCTGCTTAATGATTCAGTTCATCAAAATCTGCACTGGTGAAACTACCCTGTACTCTGGCATTGACTACAAGGCCACTCAATACGAACAAGTCAAACTGTAAATATTAGATGTCTGACCTTCAGGCTGGAAAAAAAATAGGGAAGTAAGTGGCTGGTTTCTGTCAACAGAGCAAAAAAGCAGATAATGTCGCTCAATAAAAACCTTAGTCTTTACCTCCCATCGATATTCATGGAAAATGATTCTTGATATTAACCGTGGTAAGATTGCTTAACCTTTAAGGAATGCTTATCACTGAGGATACTTGCTTTGTCATTATCTCCAGAGCTTTCTTGGTTTCTTATACTCAGTGTATTGGTAACTCTGCTTCTAAAAAGGTTGGTTCTTTGTATCACATTAGACAGCACCTTCCATCTAAGGTAACATTGTATCTCTCTAAATCTACCATCTGTATTCGGATGGAGTACTGTTGTCACATTGAACAGGTGCTCTGATATCTCATCTTGATGTTTTTGATCAAGTTCAGAGATATATTTGTAATTTAATAGGTCAAAATCATGCTGGTATTCTTCAGTCTCATGGATGAAATATGGCTCATCTTAGTCTTAGAGGTATTGAGATGGGAAGTGATTTGATAAGCTTCAATCATCCCTTTATATTTGTTCCTCTTTGTTGCAATAAATACATCTATGAATGTAGTTATGAACACACCTATCATCTACAGTATCTGTGTGCTTTGAAAAGCAAAGAATACACGTAGTGCGTAATATTCACTGACTTGTGTGGAGAGGTTTATAACTGAAATCGATGTGTACACAGTAAATCATTCATTTTATTAAAATTATTCATCATCATCATAATAATAATAATTATTATTATTATTATTATTATTATTATTAAATTCTTTTCCAAAATCATTATCCTCTATAAGAGATGTTACCCAAAAAAATCATTAGTTTATGTTATCACCCAAAACACACTTGGTATTGTGACATAGACAGGGTATATGTTTCATACTAATTGATGTTGGACAAAGTTTAGTGGAGATTAGTTAGAAGATCACCAAGTGGTCATTCCATTTTCAAAATACAAGCATCGCAGTAAGGTAACCATTTTGTGTTTACTCCAAATTAGCAATGTCAACATCGGCATTGTCAAAGAAAATAAATAAATATTTTTATTGACATTAATTGAATTTTAAGCAAGGTAATCTAAGTAGATCATCCTGGTTCAAAGTATCCTAAATATTAATAGATCGTCTTAGTAGTAGCACTTTAATCCATAAATTGTACCATATTTGCAAAAGTACTTAGTTCGGACATTCTTTTTTTGTTCAGTTTGGATTCACCTGTAAAGTTACGCTTTTTGATGGAATTTTTCATTGTCTTTGGCTTTGACTATTGAATCCCATTTTTGAACTTCCTTGAAAAAATTGCATATTTCAAAAAAATTGTCAATTTCGAAGCCTGAAGCAAAACAAATACAAGTAAAATAATACGGCTTATCACAGTACTCTCGATATTTATATATATATATATGTATATATATATATGTATGTATATATATATGTATGTATATATATGTATATATGTATCTATATATATGTATCTATATATGTATATATATATATGTATGTATATATATATATGTATATATATATGTATATATGTATATATATATGTATGTATATATATGTATATATGTATTTATATATATGTATATATATGTATATATATATGTATGTATATATATGTATATATATATGTATATATGTATATATTTATATATATCTTTATATATATGTGTGTAGTTAGATGAATTACATTATCAACACTGATCTCTGAATAACAACTGGAATTTATGATTTACCAAGTTCTCTTAAAAGCTTCAAACTGTTTCATAGTTTTCAGTAGCATAACGAACACTAAAGAACCGAATTTGCCTCATTAATTATGAATCCTCCAGATATATATTTGACCGCTGAATAAAAAAACCCCACTATTAGTTGATAGGGTTTCCAGTCTTAAAGAAAATAGTTTGATATTTATTTTTAAAGCCACATCGAACTAAAGTTAATGACCACCAAGAAGATATTCTTGGTTCAAAATCATCAGCTATCTTAGAATCTCATACAAAGAAAACAATAATAAAGCAGATGGTATAGTGTTATAGTGGAGAAAGGCAAAGAAAGAAAAGAAGAAATAAAAGCAGATGAAAGGAAGTAGCAAGAGTAGAAACAGCTAAATACAAAAATGTTGCTTCTGTGAGTGTAGTCTTCGTCCTTCTAGTGGTCTACTCAGAATAAGTTCAAGTTAGAATGCGATCATTCTCTTTTGTTATGTATCTATTATATGAAGTTTGATGCTATCTATATATACACATATCTAATGTAGTAATAAGATTATTTATCCTCCTGTAGCCTTATGATTGCAAAGAGAAACGCATGACATAAAGTCCATCTTTCCTACAGGAATAATTACAATTTTATTTGAAAATCTCATATTACTAATCCTTTTAGTGTTTACGTTGATACTTATACTAGCTATGCGTTCTTTTAAAAAATACTTTTCAGAGCTGCTGTGAATATGAGCGGAGATAATATATCGCCATATGTAATATATATATACATATATATACATATATATACATATTTATTAATATATATACATATACATGTATATATATATATGTATATATACATATATATACATATATATGTATATATATATATTTATAGTAATAGTAGTAAAGTATACCAATGTTCACTAAGAGTGCTCAATGTTTCCAGAGCGTTTATAAATCAAGTATAGTATACAAAATAACTACACAAATTTAGCAGTTACTACTTGTTTCATGTTTTCTTAACAATCTTCAAACTGCAACCCAATCTTCAAACTGCAAGTTTGAAGATTGTTAAGAAAACATGAAACTAGAAGTAACTGCTAAATTTGTCTAGTAATTTTGTATACTATACTGGATTTATATATATTTATATATATACATATATATATATGTATATTTACATTTATATATATATATATATATAGGCACTTACTCCTGTTGTAGTACTAGAACCATTTTTGAGTACTTTGGCCCATCATGAAATCTCTGGCTTCTAAATGTGCGCCTGCCCAACTATAGTTTGTAAATTGAATATGTTATTTATATTGACATAAATTAATTTGTGAGAATTCACAGGTCACAGTGAGTTCAAGAGAATGTTTTACTTTTTTTCAGACCTCGACTTTTAAGCGTTTTTTGACAATGCCTGAAGTTACTTGTAATATAAAAGGTGTCACCTGCTTGCATTTAGAGTTTAGAGACATAATATCTCTGCAAGGACAGAGCTCTCAATAAACCATACAATATACCATACGCACTACACCTATCTGAGGTTGTGTGTCGGAAGAATGTACATTGGTATTTGCAAAACTTGCCAGAGATATTGGTATAATACTCCAACTTGTATATTCCAACAAAATCGTACTTATTCTTTTGATGACCCAATGCAGTCGTTATTGGTAAGCTGTTTGATATGTATTAGCAAATACAACCTTGATTTTAATTACTGGTTCTTGCATTGAGGATATTATAGGGTGTAGTGAAAAGGAAGAGACGATTCTTTGGGTTGATAGTACAGAACAAAACAAATTCTACCAGTTAACTTTAACAGAAGAAAAGCCTTCAAAACCCTCCCATATACACTGTGTTACATGCCACCACCAAAGTATAACTGAAGAAGTTAATAGCTGGTAAAATTAGAATAATCATTTGCTCTCATCACATACACCTAGTATTCTTACTTGATTAGCCTTTGATCATTAGCAGACCCAAATCCATATGTTCATCTTCACTCAAGATACGATTTCTTATCCGACTTATCTAGATTTGCATAAAAAGTCAAGGATGATAAAATTGAACATCTGCTTCAGAATTCCACATCTGTTTCATAATTGTATAGAATAATAATTGTATGAACACTTTTTATACTCAGTCCATGTCTGCATCATTTCCGTCTAAACCATGAGCTGTTTTGCTTGAAGACATATATTTACGCCCTTCTCATGTTAATTGCATTGGTCTTTTATATATTTGGTGAAGATTATTCTAAAGGTCTAAAAACAGAAATATTTGTCATGAAGAGTTGACTCTTCAAAGAGAAACATTTCATGTTTACTATGCTGGTTATGAATATTGTAACCATTTTCTGTCATTAAATCCAGATTTTAATAAGGACGATCACAATTTTCGAAACTTTCAGTGAAAATAATTTATTTTGGAGGAATGGATTTTCAAAAATATGTGCATGCCAAGAATGATTTCAAAAAGTTTGGAACACTTCAAATGTAATCCCAGCTCTGTATTTGTATATATATTATAAAATTTCACAATAACATTTCTAATATTTACTAAAACTATGAATTAAAATATACAAAACGTAATATACATAATAATTTATTATAAATATAATTTATAATATATAATATATAATATGTTACTTATAACAAATATATTATATAATATATAATATATAATATATAATATATAATATATAATATATAATATATAATATATAATATATAATATATAATATATAATATATAATATATAATATATAATAAATTATATATAATATATTAGATATAAGATATTATAATATGTTATTTGTATTTTTACAATTATTTATTTTCATTGATATTTTTTATTAACATTCATTTGTAGGAAATTGCAAGACTTTTTCAAGAAGTTTTACTACATCCCAAAAAGCAGGCTTACACTTTCAAAAGGATTCGTACAGAAATCGATAACGTTCAACAATATATGGATGAGTGCATCTATCGAGATATAGGAGGGAAAGCTTTATGGTAGCCTGGACACGAATTAACACGTCATCAAAAGAATACAAAAACTCAGTTTCATTCGAGTTTCATACTTTATAAACAAACGTCTAGAAAAATCAATGTTTTGTACTTCAAACAAATCTTAAGTAAAAACATATTGTAAGCGACTTTCCTGCAAAACTCTCTGATTTAGGAAGTTGTATTACATAAAAAGGTCGGTCGAGAGAGCAATAACACCGGTGGAAATTATCTAAAGTTAGTAGGATCCCAAAGAAACATATGCATAACAATAACAAGACATTTACAAGCGCTTTAAAACTTTACAAGAACAAAAATAAATGTGAATTATTCCCAGGGGGGAGTTGTCTTTTCTGAAGAGGAAGATCATGTATATATTTGGGGTCTATAAATTTGGGACAGACAAATAAATTTTGGGATTAAAATTGACCGAAAGTTGAAATTTTTACGGTCTGAGATTTTGAGCAATGTTTCTTAGTTGAATGAAAATAACATTGCATTACAAGTTTCCTTTCCTATTTCATCCTTTCTTGCTTATGATAGCCAATTTTCTACACTCCTGCTTCAACCATAGCTGTCAACACACGCTTTGATACATCAAAGATGGCTTCTGGGTTAGACATGCTCATGAAGTTCACTATCTTTGCTTTCCCAAAAGAAAGACGTTTTTGTGTATGAGTCAGGGGCTCTTGAAAGAAAAATGTTTCAAAATACTATTTCCAATATAAAGAAACATAAGACGTTTATTTGGGATTTTTGATAAATGTGTTAACATATTTGGATGTCTGAGAAAATGGCCTGGTGTGAACCTCTCGTCGTAAAAGTCGACAAATTGCCCACTCCCTGCTTAATTTCTTACGGTTACATTCTTTCGCAACATTAATACAGATATTCAAATAACCTGCAAGACAAAAAAACTTTCATGTATATATACACACACATATACATATATATATATATATTTGTGTGTGTATATTTGTGTGTACCAATGGAGATAAAGATGAATAAATTGTCACAAAAATGGTGCTCACGAGTCATCTAATTATTTCTCTCGACTGAACCGAGTGTAATACTACTTGTCCAAAAACTATGTAAGCTAAGCATGGAAAGCTCTGTATTCATTTGTATGTTTAAAAATTATACTCTGCATACTAAAAGAATGATACATTGGGATCATTTTGTTCTTATACTAGATAGTGAATGATAGTTGGTACTGATGAATAATGGAATGGGCTACAGATATACCTCAGCTATGATATATGGCGTTTAAACAGCTAATAGGTATTCGTGGGCTAGGAATGACACTTTTAGCAGAGCATAGTAGGGTCAGAGTGGCATCTGATCCTTAGGAAATATCACAGGTATTTTAAGACAACTACCTGAAGAAGCAGGGAAAATGCTGCGGTCGAAACAAGCCTGAGTGTAAGATTTGACACCGGTCAATGATAGATAGGGATAAGCTGGGAAGCAGAATGTTGTTTTTGTGGAGATTTTGACGCCAGCAGCTACATCGATGGAAGAACGAAAAGAATAGCCGGGTTTTTTCTCTTGAGACAGAGAGAAAACGACCAGAAAATACGGAGCCAAGGCTCCATTAGTGACATCTGGGATAGCCAATGACTGACTTGAACCTGCTAGAAAAAAGGTAATTCCTTAAGAAGCAATACCTTCCACGTCATACAGTAAAGAATACAAAATAGTGTGTGTTTGTGTGTGTTTTTGTGTGAGTTTTTGTGTCTTTGTTTGTGTGTGTGCTTTTCTGTGTATGTGTGTTTTTGTCTATTAATCCTGCTACATGAGCAGAGTTAAGCCTATCGCTAGCAAAAAGAAGGTACCATTTTTAGGTGGAGAACTTAGTGTATCTCTGGGTACGCTATGTACTTTAGGTGCAACTGCTGCAAGGATGTATTTGTTTCATTTAATGCATATCTTGCCTTGTATCATTTTGTAATGGATTTTGCTTGTTGCAGAACGAGGTCTTCAATCAGATCTGAGCAGATGACAAAAGCAAGAAAGACAAACTGCTGTGCAGCAGAAGCAGATAAAAAGAGCACAGAATAAACTCATACCATTGCAATGCAGATCATGCCACGGGGCAAGAAAATAACACCAATAAATTCATTGTCACAGTGTTTACAATGAGATTTGATAAATGGCAATATGGTAGCTAATACGTGATTTGATCTTTTTCATAGCACGTTGTAGCAAAATATTCAAGTAGATGAATTAAAGTATTTGAGCAGATATTGTTTTCTATCTTTTGAAAAGATTTAATCAGAAGTATTTTTAAAACTGATAGCCCACTACCTGAAGCAATCACTACCTGACGTAATCACTACCTGAAGCAATCACTACATGAAGCAATCACTACCTGAAGCAATCACTACCTGAAGCAATCATTACCTGAAGCAATCACTACCTGAAGCAATCACTACCTGAAGCAATCACTACCTGAAGCAATCACTACCTGAAGCAATCACTACCTGAAGCAATCACTACCTGAAGCAATCACTTTCTGAAGCAATCACTACCTGAAGCAATCACTACCTGAAGCAATCACTACCTGAAGCAATCACTACCTGAAGCAATCAC
>RDPX01000128.1:166518-188155 GCA_003991215.1 Morbakka virulenta
ATCATTACCTAATGCAACTCCTACCTTAAGCAATCACATCCTGAAGCAATCACTACCTGAAGCAATCCCTACCTTAAGCAATCACTACCGGACGCAATCACTACCTGACGCAATCACTACCTGAAGCAATCACTACCTGAAGCAATCACTACCTGAAGCAATCACTACCTGAAGCAATCACTACCTGAAGCAATCACTACCTGAAGCAATCACTACCTGAAGCAATCACTACCTGAAGCAATCACTACCTGAAGCAATCACATGTGGAGTACCACAGGGATCTATACTTGAAACCCTTTTCTTTTTATTTCAATGATATCAAAGATTCAATATTATACTCTAAGATCATATAATTTGGTGACGATGCAGTACTTTTTGCTCCGGAAAGTTACAAGATAAACATTAATCAATATCTAAACAATGGCTCGGAATCAATTGTAAATTATCTCCATCTGAATGAACTTATTCTCAACCTCAAAAGTATGGTAAAACTGTAAATATATTGTTTGGAACTTTCAAACACCTGCAATTCTGAAATAAAGTTTAAAAACACTGTTATAAATAACACCACATGTTATAAGTACCTGGTAACATTAGTAGGCCTTAAACCACCTGTCTCACGAGAGTTACAAGACCATGTCAAGCTGGCTTCTGCTATTTTAAACATCACGATTGAATCGTTGTTACAAAACAGCAGCAAATATTTATCTTATGACGGTAGTTGCTATTTATACATTACATTACATTGTACAGATAAATATCCCAAGAACCAAACTTGAAAAGCTAGTTTGATCACAAAGGCGTGTATCAGCTATTATCAGCTTTCGTGAATCAGAAATTTTTCATCCAGTCTGCTAAATGTTCCTCAACGTCATAACTGGGTTTTGGTAAAAAATGCCTGGATGGTCTTGTGTGCGAAAATTTTCGAAATTATGTAAAGTATAATAAACATTCTCAGACGGCAAGTAATCAGGGCAAGTTACTTATTCAAATTGGAATTTGCACGTTCTAGTTTTTCTAAATGGGAACGAAAGTGTTTACAACTCCCTACCCATGGAGATAAGACAGAGTGAGCAATTCTCTGATTTCAAGGGTCAAGTTGGCAACGTCACCAGTTGATTTTAACTATATCAATATCCCTCAGGTTGCATTTAAACTAAATACCTTTTCCTTATTCTTGTAGTGTCTTAGTAGGTCTTCACGTTTTTTCTTTTCACTCATTTGAAGTTTTCTTTGGTCCCTTCCCTAAGATTCTAGCCAATATTTAAATTAACTGAGTCTTATTCAAAATGTAGAGTTGTTTTCTTCTTTATTAAGTAGGTGTGTGGAGTGTAAGGGATAGAGGACTTGTAGTGATAACAGTGTTGTATATTTCAAACTAAAGCATTGTTTTCCCTTTAAATGAATAAAAAAATATCAATAAATAAAAAAGAGATAGTGGAAAACCGTTGCGTGAAGATTGCTAAGAAGATGTCCTGACCATAAAGTGCACACTTTTCCAACAAAAGACCATTCATAATATGACATGGACATTACCGGACGGAGCAACCAAGAGTCAGACCGACCACATCATTTTAAATAGAGAGTGGACTACTTTAATAAACAAGTGAAAAGGAAGCGAAATAAAGAGACAAGGCAGCCAGAAAAATGCAAAACCATTGGCGACCGGTGGTTATCAACTTCTCTGTACCGGGCGCAACCATGGATCAGTTGTCGCTTCGTTACCTGTTTACGCTCCTTTTCTTATCTGCTTTGATGTTGTGCTTCATTTAGTTATAAGATTCAAAGGATAGTGAGGTAGAAGGGTTTAGTCTTCCTATGCCATTGCCTCATGTTGGCCGCCTTACGGCATTGCCCAGGGATCCCGACGAGGACGACTGAGGTTGGACTTTTGATCCCCAACAGAGCATGTAGACACAGACCAATGCAATGGCTAGCCTGACAGTACAGATTAGCCTGAAAATCAGCTTCAAGAAACCAAAACATTTGCAACTGAACAGCAAGACTTTAAAGGCCAAAAATTGTGAACAGAGAGAAGCTTGAGGAAGCAGAATACTTCATTTACATATGTTCCAAGATTACTTAAAATGAAGGCAGTGAAGAGGAGGTAGGGCACCGCATTTCAAAAGCCAGCGACGTTTATTGCATCTCTTAAGACCTTCTGGAGGGACTGGAGAGACTCAAGAAGATCAGCTTGAAAAATAGTCAGATTCTTGTAGACGTAAGTGCTCAGAACTCACCTGTATGGTCCTGAAACTTGAAAAATAAAAAAAGCAATCGGTCACAAACTGAAACGTGTCAAACAGGAGTCTGAAATCACTTAAAACTTCACTGATGAAAAAGATCAAACTAGACATTTGTCAAACACTTTCTTCCTGGCAAATGTGACCCAAACATACAATAAGCAAGGGTCTTATTATTAAGAACTGGGGTATAAAAAATGTTTTAAAACATTAATTAAAAAGTTGGTGTTTATTAGGCACTCAAGTTTTAATAACAGAAGGTAAAATTTCTAAGTTTTTCCTTTTAAAACAAACCTTTTGTCATAAATACTACATTCAAATAGCGCGCATATATATATATATATTATATATATATATATATTATATATATTATATATATATATATATATATATATATATATATATATATGCGAACCATTTTTTACTCGTTGTGTTGTCTTTCTTATTGTCATGTTGCTTATTCGTGTATGTGTCGTTTTTTCATGGTCATTCAATTAGCCAATATCATCTTTGGCTGACTGTAGATATAGATATGTACATATCTGTAGATATAGATATATAGATATAGATAGATATGGGTACATACATATACATNATCACTTAAAACTTCACTGATGAAAAAGATCAAACTAGACATTTGTCAAACACTTTCTTCCTGGCAAATGTGACCCAAACATACAATAAGCAAGGGTCTTATTATTAAGAACTGGGGTATAAAAAATGTTTTAAAACATTAATTAAAAAGTTGGTGTTTATTAGGCACTCAAGTTTTAATAACAGAAGGTAAAATTTCTAAGTTTTTCCTTTTAAAACAAACCTTTTGTCATAAATACTACATTCAAATAGCGCGCATATATATATATATATATATATATATATATATATATATATATATATATATATATATATATGCGAACCATTTTTTACTCGTTGTGTTGTCTTTCTTATTGTCATGTTGCTTATTCGTGTATGTGTCGTTTTTTCATGGTCATTCAATTAGCCAATATCATCTTTGGCTGAATGTAGATATAGATATGAAAATATATGTAGATATAGATATATAGATATAGATAGATATGGGTACATACATATACATAACATCCATTTACGCTCTCAGCCAGGGAAAGGGGGGCAGAAACACGGAAGCAGCTCCCCTTTTTACTTTGTCTATATGAGAGACTAAAAATTCTGCAGTATAAGAGCTAGCTTTAAGAGCTACATTTCGACAGATACTCTTCTCATCGTCAAATAGGTATAGCTATTTTATACTTTGATTGTGCAGACGTGCTAAATAAATTAATTAATTAATAAATACATGTTAATAAGTTTTTAGTCCAAGGGAATAAATACTCTGCATTGCATTACAGCCATTGGAAGAGTATCTAACCCCAGATTACACGTGTGGCTATGTCAGAAAACAAAATCACATTTGACTTCAACTAAAATTAGATTGAAAATCAATTCCATAATATCCTTTTTGTACTAGTCTAGAAACTGAAATCCATAGCAAAGATATCATACTTGGTAAGATCTTACTAGTCTTTTAAAACATCTTGCGACTCATGCAAGCACAAATTCGTTCATTGTACCCAGAATTACGCATACAGATCTCTACACAATTACTAAACTATTACAAAAAACAGAATTTGTGTGTTTAAGAACTATTTGACTATATTAAAAGGAGCAGCCTTGGTCTACAAGACACTGCGCCAGGATGAAAAAAAGAAGTCGATCCCCGTGTGACTGGAGATACACGTCATGGAGAAATCTTTCCTGGGATGAGCTCACTAGCAAACCCGCGAACAGGGATCAGTGAGGAGGAATACCTCACACCTGTTATTTTGCTACACGCACTGTATCTGCGGGAATAGTGAAGACTAAACTATTTATTCTAGAAGCGAAGGTTTTAAGAAACGCACTTCATTAACACTTTATTAATACAGTTCATCACAACATATCGCATGGTAAGGCTGCGTCCTTGCTGATGCCCGATTTCTCTCACAGCGTCGTTTCCATTAACACTGCGCATTTATAATGAAAGCAATGTCGCAAATACTGCAACAGTGCATTGTACATACTTAAATGAACTACCAAGTTTTGAAAAGATTACCTTTTTGTTACGGCTACATTTTGTAAAGGCATTCTTGTCAACAATTAAATATCTAAGCTAATCAGCTAAAACGAAAAATTGTGAAAAGCATTACCAGTTTCCATTTGCCACGTCAGTGATAAAAAAAATCTGAAATAAAGTCAAAATTGATTTGAAAATATGACTGAGCTTGGACATGATTACACAAAGTGAGCAAAGAAATGTTTTGTGGCATGTTAATTATCGCAAACGAAATCACCTTCGTTGATTGTCTAAATTGGAGGTCCTTTTAAATAATATTGGGAGGGGAATAGTTCCCAAATTCCGTTTTACTAGCCTCTTGGATTTTATTCTCGTCACAAAGTCTCAATAATCGTTTCTTTTCTGGCTTCCTGAGAAGGAATACTAAAGAGGCTCTTCAAAAATCGAACTATTTTTAAAGTACGTTTCTCAATAATGGAAAACAAAAATGCTAAAGAATATAACGAGAAACTATTCCGGTAAATTCAAATTAATGCTCACACTGGGTTCGCCATCCCTTGTCCAGTGCCTTAGTCAGTTCAGCAATACAGTGAAAACACGTCGGTTCTACTTTTGGCAACCAATATGATCATCAACAATTACATATTTAAATTTAACTGGCTGATAGAAAGTATTACGACTCTTCTCATTTTGCATTTCTTTTCCTATTGTACAAGAGTACACACAAGTGAGGACACTTTATTCATTTTTCTTCGTCTTGCATGATTATTGAAGTTTTCCAAAACATTTTTTCCCCCGTAGCAGTGAAAAACAAAGAAATCATTCATCGTCCCATGGTTACTAGGATTTTCTTGCAGCACTATTCACAGGCCCTAACGCAAAAAAGAACATGTGCAACCTTTTTTTAACTAAAAAACCCCCGGAGCACTTCATTAGAAAATGATCAATTGAAAAAACGAAATTGGGGTGTAGAGTGAATGGCTTACGGAAAGTCGACTACAGACATCTTCCAGGTTTAAATTCCCGAGCGAGAAAGCTTTTGAAACTTGGCTGTAAGCTGGCGTAAAACACATCCATTCAAATAATTCTCAACTTCTGCATGTAAGCACATTACGTACACTAGTGATGAAAGTAATCATGTAACAAATGATCGTTAACGTTAATCCCTTTCTTTATTAACCCTTGTAAGCCCGAATTAAATTTAGAGAGCAAGGTCGGCCTCTTGAATACGAGTCCTCCTATCTACTGCTGCATCTTCGGCTCTATCAACATTCAACCTCTTCATCGGTAAAGCGATTCTCTGCATCGTAAAAAAGCAATAAGTAGTCGAGAGGGAAAAAAAGACAAAAGGAGATCTTTAGTTCTTTGTAATAAAAAAACCGTCATCGAATATACATTTGAGCTATGCAGTAGATATTGAAACAAAAAAAAATGCTTCAGTACCAACATCGCGTCAGTACAAAACTGTATTATTTTCATAATTAGAATTATAGTTTACATCTCTGAGCCAAGTAACTCTGTGACTGATGCAACAGTAGCTCGCTGAAAATCCGCACTATTTGTTTACGCCTGATAACAGCGATCGCCTTTTATACAGTTACTATATATCAGCATTTGGCGATCAACGACTTTAGAAGTAAACACGCCTTGTGCAAGTGAGAACAGTCCAACTGGTACTACAATGGCGGACTGCAAGTGGAAACAGTATATTTCCCAATGACTAAGTCGGATTTTTTTCTTTCAGGGGCTGTATGCAAACATAAAAACAAAAATAAATTATATAATGTTGTCAATATGAACGATGACAATAAAATAACAATACTGTTATTCATCGCGGTGTGAAATAACTAATTCAAATTCATCATTGACTTCTATACAAAGGTCTGTTCATAATTAAGTCGACAATTTGAGGTCTCGTTAGGTAACGCTACAAAAAACATACACTACTCTTCGACTAAATTGTCCAGTTATTTTTTCCGGTAAAAAGGTTAGAAAAAAGCAAAGTATCGTCAATAACGACATCGATTTTCCAAGCATCAAGTAATTTTGGTTGGGTCTTAATTATTATCATCAATCTCACAATGGCAAGTCTTGAATAGGCTTACAATGTACTCACTTTAAAAGGCTCGGTAGTCTTGTTCTAAAGGTATCCTAGTTGTACACTGGAAAAGGAAATACCTAGCTTGAAATTTTGATTTCTGTTTTCTCACATTTAATATTTCAAGTTTTCCTGAACACAACTTATCGTGATTCGTAAAATATGATCTGCAAAAATATTCTAATCAAAGTTTGTTTCATCAGTGAGGCATAAATAGCATTCTGATCAATAATGTCTTAACAAAGTGCAATGCACATTGGGAACAAGAAATGGAAGCCTACTTCAACAAAGTTTGATTTAACCCTTCTCATTTTCTTATGGGAATAAGGGAAACATAAGGTATTAACTATTTCCGTCGGGTGTAATTAATTCTCGTTGTATGTGGTGACAAACCACGACGCTTCGTCCGACATGGCATTTTTTAAGTGAACAGAAAATAAAAATTAAAAAAAACCAAACCAAAACAACAATAACAATAATAATAGTAATAACAATAATAATAATAGTGATAATAATAACGATGATAATAATAATAATTAATAAATAATGATAATAATATCAACAATAATAATATTAATATCAATAAAATAAAAAACAACAGGCGCAGACATGAGTGTTTAGCAAGGGCACTCAATTGAGGTTTCCATGGGCTGAGACGATTTAAGATAAGAAATGACCAATAAATCATACTAACAAGAAAAGACGTGGTGGGTATAACAAGTTATGTTCAGTTGTTTACGGTTTAAAAATTGATTAAATGCTGTTAATCAAATGAAAGGAAGGTTATGATCATTGATATGGCTGCACCAGTCGATAAGAACACCCGAGGAACAATCAAGATAAAAAGGCAATAAGGGATGACCAGACAAATCTGAAGAATAAAGGATGTCGCTGCAAAGGTTCTTCCTATTAAGATTGGGACTCCAGGTCCTGAACAAGAAGGCTAAAAAAGGTCCCTGGATGATATAGGTGTGGCAACAAAGAATGGTACTAATTCAGACGTCAGCATTACTTATCACCATTCCCATCATTTTGCTGTCTGCTTGCCAAACGCTTATGTTAGTCGAAGTGCCGGGTTTTGTCACTTCCTAAACGTTCCAAAAAATGCCTTCCATCTTTTGGTGTCCTTAATGTATTTCAGATGTTAGGATTTCGCGTACAATGCTATTACTCCTACACTTCTACTTCTCATTACTTTCAGGGGTTTCAAGGGACGGGTTGGATGTACATTTTATATATATGTTTCAGCTATGTTTTCAAAAAAGGCGTTTCTTAAAAAGGGTAAAACAATGAACAATCAAGGGCCCTTTGCTGCAACGTAGATCAATGTTTGTCAACAGTAATAATTACTCAGCGTTATACACAAAATCTAGAGTGAATTGCTATTCTCGTCTAAAAGTAACATGGCCCATTTTCCTTACCAAAGTTAACTAAAATGGTGCACACCATGACAAGTTATGGAAAGATGCTTCACCCTAAAACGGGTGAGGCTCTTCTTCTCCCTCTCCCAACAAACGGGCACAATGCGTCCTTTTTTCTCAATACATAACACATTAGTTACAGTAATGGCAAATCATAATAACTAAAATTGGCAACAGGCCGAGTTATGTCGCTTGGGATATGTACCGTGGGCTAGATACCGTCTTCAACTGCAAATATACAATGTTTTTTTTATCTGGGATTCACACCTGTTCGTCATGTTTTGAAAAAATCTGTGATATAAGTCGTGAATTATCAAGAATATCAAAGACAATACTTCGAATATCTTAAATGGCAAGTCAGTTAAAGTTCTAAGCGCTCTCTTTCATTCCAGTATAGTAAAAAGTAGATATTAAGGGAAAACAGACATATTCCAAGAGTCATCTTTTCTCAAATAGCCAAAATATAGTTTATTTCATCGAAAATTTAAATTGATGTGCTTTTTCATTTCCTTCCAGTGCGTCTTCCTGAAGTTACCCTTGCGTACATGAAATCTGTTTTCTAAAGGATTTTACACTGTGCACCAAAATGTGCCATGTTCCGATATACAAAAGGTTCACTGCTTGAATATTTGAGTTCTTTTGGGGGTTTTTTTGTTTGCCAGAATAAAAGGAGTCGGAAGTGAGCAGTTGTGCCGGATACTATTGAATTTCCGGTACATTTCAGAGATTTTGTGGTTCTTTTCAAGAACTGCCAAACAAAAACTTTTTCTTGGAGAACATCTATTCGTGGTGGTCTGGTACATTTAACGTTTTTTCAAATCCCAATAATTACAAATATGGAATTTTACTGCACCTTATTTTCAGTGTGCAAGAGAAATCTCAAAAAAAATTGTTTTGGTCATCCAAAAACACTAGATTATTGCTAAGAAAAACAGAAGATCGTTGTTTACTGATTGTTTAGGTGTAACTGCCTGGGGGATTAAATTTCATTCAAGTCTTCCACACATTCTTTATGATGCTGCGTGCCTCCTTTAGCAATCGCGACAATTCATTCACGCAGTTCACACAATTATTATAATAACTTCGAACATGTTTAAGAATTGGTGACATTTTATGGAGTAGTTTGCAGTTGCTAAAAACATTCTGCTTTTTATAAAACTATCTAAAATGCCCCCTCTCGAAAAGTATTAACATGCCAGTTCTCCTTTTAAGCAGTTGTCGGAAATACTATTTGTTCCAACCACTACTTGATAGTGGCATTAGGAGCGATAGGGAAGGAATTTGAAGAAAGAAAGTTTCAACTAAAATCGACTGTCTTTCAGCCGCTGTCCTCTACGACAAAATACAGACCTAACAATAATACAATATTATGTCTGACACGCAACGACCTGAATGGATATGGTATGTTTCACCGCAAATTTTACAAAACAAATCTCTAAGATGTGTCATAGTGCTGAAAAAAATACTACGAATGCTTTAAAATTTAAAATCCTGATTTTATCCGAAAGTTTGAAGGTACGGTACTCAGTTTAAAATTGAACTCTTTAAAATCGGTATGCGTAAAAGCGTCCCGATAACAACTTCAAATACCACGTGGTCCGAATAAAACTATTTACAATATATTCGCCCTGTGCAAAAAGACAAAATACAACTGAAATTATCTTTGAAAACACAAATAACAGTTATATGCACATTACCTCGTAAGCCCCCGTTTACACTACCACAACAAATAAACCCATACAAGGGGCGTGACCTCATAAGGCCATAACGGAAATCGTCTTTTCGCGTGCCTTACGAAGTGTCAAAAAACTCGGAAAGGAAAATTACGGGAGGCAAAGAGCTATGCGATTGATTTTACAGCGGGCGACACTAAACTACGGGTTTAAAAACTGAACTCAAAGCTCCACGGTATACCACCTTGGACAGCTAAACAGCCTTAAACAGTAAATGGCAGTGCTCAAGTGATTAATTCGTCACACAGAAGAGCGACGGTATGGTATTAAGGTCTATTACGAATATAGTGCGCATGAAAACAGCTGTTTACCATCCTCGTTGTGCTAACTCAGCGGATTCCTTTTGAAATTAAATTTTTCTTTCCTTTCAAGTGCACGCATACCGAAATGTGGGTCCCTGTTTAATGCACTGCATGATAAAAAACCGCCGAATTTCATACCCCAAATCTAAGGATTGCTGTGTAATCTATATTTCAGTAAATCACATTTTTATCGCTCTTTATGAGCGCTACGATATCTGTACATTTCTGGGCTAATGCCGTTTTTCATTCGAGGCTGCTTTGCTTGTACCTAATACAATATTCATTGTCAACCGTGTCGCATGGCAACAATTACTTGTGATCGTTACGTAAATACAAACACATCTTATATACAGATTCAATACACTTAAACAGCTGATAGTAAGCGTTAATTGACAGTTATTTGTCCAGAAGGCATTTCGTAATTCGCTCTGAAGCCAATGCCATATTTCTATCCTCCAATTTAATTCATTCTCAGTTTGCAGAAGACCCGGCATAGTTTTTGATATCGTCAAACAGCGCTCTTGTTATCCCGTTCTCTTTATCAATGCAATTTCGTTCTCAGTTTGCAGAAGACGGAGCATATTTTCGGTATCGTCAAACTCAACGTTCTTGTTATCCCGTTCTCTTTATCAATGCAATTACCATTATTTATGATTTTCCAAAACTTTGCTTAGTATTACATCTACATTATTAATAACCTCCATAAAGTGGGATGTTACAAAATTTATTTTCCCAACTACGTGAAATTATTGGGATTTCACAAATCTTTATTTACCGTTTCTTGTTGTAACATAAAGCAGAGGCTTATCTGGATCAAACCTAAGCATACAGATTCAATGCCGTCCCATCTGTTGGGGCATTTGAATTTGCCCATCCATGGTAAGTAACCTGTCCAACAACTATCTGTACCCTTTCTGTGGGTTTTCAAGAATACACTAAATGGCTCATGATACATTGTCAAAAAACAATAGAGGAATTATGTAGAAGATCTCATTTCACTGTTTTAATACTGGTTAGTTCAAATTTCGCTTGTACAAATTTGTTTAATCCTTACACCCACACCCTATTGCGATGTAGTCTCGTCAATTCCGACCAGTATATCACTTCAAATGAGTATTTATGACATAGAGTCATTTGGCAAAGGCTTATACTGTAGTTACAACCAAAAGGAAGTAAAATGGTACTTGGAAATAGCACCAGGTGCCTTTTTTTAACAAGGAAACATAAATAACAAAACGCACAAATATATATTTTTTCGGTTATGCAAAACGTCGACTTATCCAAAATAAGTAAGGCGCCATAGCAGTTTAGCAAAGTTATACAAAAAATAGTACTGAAAGGAACAGTCCCGTAATTTATAGCTAAACGAGCACAATTGGGTTTAAGTCACTACCGAGGGTACAACAGATTGTTGGGCAATGCCTCCCACTTTATCACACATGTTTATTAGGGCCTGGAGGTATTTGATTGTTAAGATAGCTCACAAATAGCTCTGATAAAGACACCTACAACTATCTAGTTCCCGACTGTTATATTAACACCGGAGAAGAAATATGGCGTGACTGTGTATGTATGTATGTATGTGTGTATATACATATACACACATAAATAAAAGAAATGCCTTTCAAGACTCTGTTATGACTGTCCAATAAAAAAATCGGCTACAATAAAAATCTGATAGCATTAAAATAAACTTCCATAATAATACGTTAAAACGAATGGTAAAAAAGAGACAGACGAACAACTTTTTTGCTTAGTCTTACAGACGAATCCTCTTCAGTCACTACTTAGTATCCATGCCAGAAACAATCCTGCACACACAGATACTTTACGCCAGGCTGTAAAGGGCTATAAATACCCTACATATTACAATATTAACTTCAGACCTACACAACGAGTTACTCAAAAATGGTCATGAAATCTTCGTTTGGTAAATCAGGTGGTCCAAGGTAGGAAAGTAATTCCGCTGGGTCTAGATTGTCCGGAAGAACCTGACGAAAGAAAGTGAGACATAGGCTTAGGCGTACGTTTGTACCAGTTAATATAAGTATTAAGCATTTCGGAAAGCAAAGCTAAATTTTTAAGTTCCAAAACCATGTCCCCACAAAAAGGGTTTTCCTTGAAAAAAAAAGATATTCTGAACACAAATAAATTACATCTAAAATCATAGCAACTGTCCGATAAAACATATATCAATAAATATAAACATAAATACAAACGTCAATGAAGACAACAAAAATAAAGGGAAAAAATTAACAATGTAAAAAGAAAGAGAAAAGGGCAAAAATGAAAAAAGAACGAAAAAAGAAAAAAAAAGACAAAAGAAGAAAACGAAAAGGCATAACTTACTTCTAAGCTTCCCTCCTCCACATTGCCATCTTTGTCAGTGTCGAATATGTCTAAATTAAACTCAGAATTGCTCCAATCGGAACTCTGGAAATTGCCCTGGCACTCGCCCTTCGTTGCTGCACTATTACTATGATTGTCTTTAACAGGTTCTTCACTGTTGCCCGGCTTCTGTGACTGCGTGGTTACTGAATCCGATGATGTGGTTGGTGTGCTTCCTGACGGCGTTCGAGCTGATGAATCTGGCGATAGCAGACTTACACTCGAAGATCTATCTTTTGCGATATCTGAAATAACAAACAAGCCAGAATAGAATTGTTCAATACAAGTACAAGTGCACACAGATGTATCCGACCCGCGACGTACTTATTTCACCATGGGCATTTGCACGTGACCACGCACACACAGATACACACATATATGTCTTTGGAGAGAGAAAGGGAAAGAAAAGGAGAAAGAGAGAGAGAGAGAGAGAGAGAGAGAGAGAGAGAGATCGCACCAAAACACAATTTAACTGGCAAACAAATACGCATACAAGCACACACAGACCCCAAGTAAATAAAGTAGACATTAATTATAAATGACAGAAACTGACACGCAACCGTTTCTTTTATGGCCGCCAGAAACACAGCCATTGTGCAAATGCCCAGCTTAAGTGGCACGTGGCAAAAATCAATGTCGGCAGGGAATCCGATTCTCCCCTTGCAAGCAGAAAGACATATTTCCTCTGCGTCCAAGTCACCAATGTTTCTAATCTGCGTAACGTTTAACTAAAAGCAGTCAATAATCATAGTTCAAAAATTCATTACGATATATTTTACTCTTCCGGAAAGAAATCTTTAAAAAAATCAATAAAATATCAAACTGAGGAAAATGTGAAAAAAGAAGCAGCTGATTTAAACAATTCATTGGTTACACCCATCATTTTCAGTTCCTATCATCATTTTCATATGGGATTTGCATCTTATTAATTTAAAACATGGCTGATAGTTGGATAGATGGATCTAAGAATTGGAGCTTTCGAGATAAAACTACTGGGTACTGATTAATTATTTACGACGAAAAACCATAATGGAAATAGTAGTGTTGTTGAGATAAAGGATTAATTTTATGACACATTAAAAACCTGATCTTAAAACCAATATCAAAGTCTGTTGACAAAGAATTGACTTCAGAACTGTAACAGTTAAATGCTGGCACATATCAGTAAACGCTAGATTCCTCTGTGATTTCATGAAAGGTTAAGAATTTTTCTGTGTAGTGCTTTTTAAGTATCAATCAACTAATGAGCTCTTTTCGTAGTGAAAGGAACAAAACAGATAACTTTAAACGGGTAACATGGCTTTTTGCAGCAATACGAAATCAACTGCCGGTCTCTACCCTTGCAAAGCCTGTTTAATTTCATTTTGTGTGCTTGTGTGTGTGTTTTTTTTACGTGGAAATGTTTCCTGTTCTTCCAAAGTAAATTTCAAAAAATAATCGTGCCACAGATTGAAGTCACTACAAGTAGCTATAACCTTCGTGTTCAACTCACCCGAAAGAACAAAACTATCATAATTAAACAATAAAAGGAATGCATTATAGTGTATTAGTATTATTAATCACTTTTTCTCTGAAGTACTTGTTGAACAATTTATAGCTCTTTCAAGATCGTAGCATAAGATCCAGAACGAGAACAAGAATCCTTGTCACGTGCTCATAGATGAAAATAAAATGAGAGGTCAAGTGCTTTCCTCTGTGTTCACTTCATGGCTTTGCATACCTATTACATACCGTTTGCAAAAATTATAAGAAATATTTCTCCCATACGCAAATAAGAATCTATCTAAAGTACCACTATTTGAAGATACAAGTTTCTAAAAGGCACTTTAATTCGTTCGATCGATAACGACATCGGCGTTTTTCAGGTCTTACCTCAAAATCGCAACTAGCTCCACCGTACCGATTAAAAATTAAAACAATTATGAAATATATATATTTATATCTTAGTTTTAAGATATCCATGACTCTTCTATATTCTATTCATTGCTTTAACATGTGCTATTTTAATTCTTATTTTGTGTTTAATTTATAAAAAGTGATTAGTTCATATACAGGTATAAAATAGAATTTCCGTTGCCTGCCGAAAATTATTCGTTAATGAATTAAAATAAATAAAAAATAGTAAATAAATAAGTAAATAAATAAATAAGTAAATAATAAATCAATTATCCTCACGTATGAGGTAGATATGTCAGCTTTTGTTGTATGCTGTCAAATATGTCAACTTTACAAGCAACAGTTTTTCACAGTATTTACATGTTTACATGTTTACTTATTTTTATCTGCCACTCTTTTGTGACCTTATATGGTAAAGGGGCTTGAAATTGCCTAAAGGTGTTGCTAAGCAATCATTTCGGGAAAGAAAAAAAAAACAACAAGAAAATTTGTAAAACTGAAAAGACTACTTGCACACAAATTTTAAAATATTTAAGGGCAGGTTCTAGATTCAGTTAGTCAATTACATTTGACCTAAATGATCCCTTTCGTCTGTCTGAGTAATTCGCCATAATAACGCGAGTCAAATAATTCACATATTTGTAAGTGAAGTCTAATTATCTTTTTTCTCTCTAATTACCGTTTCCGTCTTCCTTTCTAACACTGCCTCGCGACTATTGTTGTTACATTCCCCAGTTCCCAGTCCCTGTCTGCTCAAAAATCTCAATATTTCACTACCAGGGAAATAATCCTGAGTTTACACAATTTTAACTGACGAAGGTTTTTTGGGGAAAAAATCATGTCAACATACCTGTTCGACTTGATTGGTTATCACGCTGTGACGATAACGGCGTTAAACTTGAATTCGAAGATGATTTGGTGGGCTGTTGTGGTTGCGATGTCGAGAGGGGGTTTCCGAGTGCTTCGGACGGCGACGGGAACTTTGGTGGTCCCTGGTCACTTGTTGGGGTTCCAATAACCATATTCTGTTGTTGTGATGTGTTTGGCGCGTAACTGTGTGACGGAGTATTGGATTTTCGATACGTTGAATGTTGACTTTGAAGCGGTGTTGGTGGTTTGTACGATGAGGCTGATGGTGAATTTATAGGAGTTCCATCCTGTGATCGAATTCGTTTTAATGATGGACCTAAAGGACACAAGCAAGCCATCCTTAAACAAGGTTATCATGGCTGTAAATGATGGTACATGAATAATTAAGTCACCTTATACATTAAATAGATATTAGAAACTCATTCCTCTCACAAGTGTCACTAATATCGACTTCAATAAGTAAGCATTTCGTTTTATGACTGAGAAGATAGTAAAACAACTTACACTATGATTCTACTCTTTCGTTGGTTGTCTAGTCACCGGACAGGGCTTCAGCGTACGTAAGGGGAAGAAAATGAGTGAGCATGAGTGTGCACTAGTGTGCGCGAGTGTGCACAAGTGTGCACGGTGAAAATACTAATAACAAATTGATGTTTTCCGAGCACAAGCAAACACATCAAAACAAAATTTAAAAAAATAATGCAAAATTAAAATTCAAAGCAAAATTTGTTCAAAAAGTGAAAACAAAGTTATTAAAAAACCAACCACAAAACTAATAACAAAATCAAAATCAAAAATCAAAATCAAACTTTGTGAGACACAAACCTCCACATGAGCTATCTTCTTCCTGTTTTATTTCCTGTTTTATCGAGACAGGTTTCCAGGATCCACTTGAATCAATCGTTATTTCTTCCACATCCGTTTTCGTTAAAGTTGTGATTATCTGCCACAAATAGTTATCAACTTCCAAGCCTTCAAGAACCGCTGTTCTGTTACATACAGGGCATTTCCATGCACCTCTTTCGACATTTAATTTTAAGTAAGATTCCAAATCGAAACACTGAATGTGCTTACAATCGTGACCACGCGCTGGAAGTGCTATTCGTCGAAACGTTATCGGACACTTCAGTGAGACTTTTATAGCTGTCTGTTCCACGCCATCTTCAGCACTGGATATTGTATGCCCATTGACAGCCGACATCCGAAAGTTTCGCTTAACTAAAAACAAAACAAAGGAAGTGAATTACCGTATATTCAATCATTAAGTATTTTTCTAACAAGACTGTTTCTATCCAACAAATTATCACTCTGAGACAAACGCACTGACTTACAATAACACTCAGAAAGGCCGTTATTACTGTCTTTCTTTTTGAGAGAGATAATGGCATAATGATTGGTAGCAGTGATGGGAATAACGGCGGGGTTGTTCAAAAAACGACAGTAATAATAACATGACGAGAATCATGGAACTGTAGAAAACTCAGTATATTTAAGCAACATCTATTTTTATACTTATTAATTTATAAATTCAATAGTAAACATATGATATAAAAACAAAGCAAAAAAAATGATTGATACATAAGATCTCTATTTTCCCAAGTCTGTCTGGTGATCGAAAATAAACCTTTACCATAGGTACTGCCCAAGTGAAAAATTCTTCTTTAGACAGTAACAATATGCGAAATAAAGACGAATAAATCTTTTGCTTCTAATCAATCCACTTTCGCATTAGTCAGTTCCCTCAAATGTAGGAACCTCAACAGTCCAGCTTTTATTAAATATGCCGACAACTTGCTGCAGTCTCGCTGAATCTTTTATTTTATCTTCTTTAAAAGTTTACGTTTTTGTCTTCCATACAAATCCGGCGTAAACATTTCCACACAGACATCTGAATGCCAACCAATGTCATTTTCAAGGTAATTCAAAAATAATAACCATACAACTCTGTATTGCATAACAGTGGGGTTAAATAACCAAAAACGCCTACCAATGTAATATATTTACAATAACATTTTAAAGAACCTTGAAATATGAAGTCCTTACTTTTCGTAATGCAATGTTCGGCAGGCAAAAGCCGCTTTTTAAGAAGTCCTTGCAGTACTGAATTCACGGAAGGTCGGTGGACAAGTTGGAGGACAAATAAATGCGAACAACAGCATGCAGTGACGGTTATTTGAATTGTGTTACGTCCAGGCTGGCACACATTTTTAATGAGTAAGGGCTTATGCGATGTTCTGCTATCGCCCCGTTCGATTGTTAACGGCGTTGCATTAACACTAACGCTAACTGAAGCAGGCCAGTTAGTAGTCATGGTTTTGTCTTCGTGGTGGTAACATTTAAATTGAAGCTCCAAGTCTGGTCTGCATAATGACAAACGGAAAAAGTATCAAGCAAGAAAACAAAACTAAGTTTTAAAAAAGCTATATGAGTAACATTTTTCCGGTTTTATCCTGCTCTTCCGGATAGCGGTTGCCACGAATAAAACATTTCCCAGCCGACTGTCTGACGATAAATTAAATAATCAAGCAATAACCATGACTTATATAGTACAAATTATTAAAAGTAGATACTCTATCAATGCATACACGAAGGATTCGTATTGCTCACTTCAAAAAAGAATCACCAACAACAGTCCCATGAACCTCCCTTTCAGCAGCCCTTACTACCACCATGCTTGTTTTTACGGGTGGGGAAAATCTAAGACAAGATATCCAATACTGTACTGTTAATTTATTGCTCTTCCTTCAGACAACTCCTGGAGAGGGTGGCCTTGGCCAAAATGATTGTGCTCCATAAATCTAGTAAACAAACGACGCGATTGATCCTGTCAGCTCCAAGCTTAATTTCTATATTTTATGTATTAAATATGGTAAACGCAAAAATTACAATTATATTTTATGTTATTAAAAAACATTTTAAAAAAATAATATAATGATGATAATAACCACACAGTATCAAGCTGTCCCACATTAGCAAGTACAGAGTACATTCAGCGGCATGACAAGGCAACAAACTACATCCAAAACATTTTAGATTCCCAGCACCACACAAGTGGTATGAACATCAGCCACAAAGTGTAACAGAAAACAAAACTCACAGTGTTGTGGAGCATGCCAATGAACACAGGCAGGGAGATCAAAGCCAACTGGTCAGACATCATTGTCAAAAATAAAGAGGAAAAGAACTGCATTATGAGTGACATGACCGTACCCAAGAATTAAATATTTCCATAAAAGAACTCGAAAAGCTGTCGAAATAAAAAGAACTCGAGATCAAAGTGACATGAATGTGGGGAATGAAGGCGACGTCAGTTCCGGTCGCACTTGGTGCATTTGGCCTTATCAAAAAGCGACTGAAAGTAAGATTACAACAGATTTCAGGAAAGCCAACAATTGAGGAACTCTAGAAGATCGTAATCCTTGGAAGTGCACACATGATCCAAAGAACACTCTCGATGAAATAGACATATCCTGATTATAGCACCAGAACCATGGTTTTATTCCGGCCTATACGTTGACTTACATCAAAGTGCAAATTAAAGCCAAAAGATAATAATAACCAAAATAATAACGTATAAAGTGGTACGCAAATAATGTCACATTAATAATAATAGTCTTGTATATATCTATATTTCAAAATACTTAATATATATATTTATGTATTATTCAAATATTTCAACTCTATATACGCATATATTTATTCCGTCACCGTGACTCGCATAATAGGTCTAAAATAGGTGGAATATGTGGTGCATCATGACCACTTCGTTTTGTTTGGAGAGTGGGGTTATCCTTCTTTTAATATTAAATTTAAAAAAAAGTTACCTGCACACTAAAGTTTGATATATTGTTTGTCGTAGGTTAAAAACATGATTGCTGACAGCCAAGTTATGCTCCAGTCGAAATGGCTGTAAAACAATCCCATTAGGGACTGGAAAAGTCAGGCGAAGACAATCTTTTTCTTCTGCAAAGGAAGGATAAAATAAAGTTCAAAAAATTAGTCGGGAGACAATCTTCAGTTATACTGCGAACCCCGAAAATCGCATAAACCGCTACAAAAGCAATCACTGCTATTACCAACAATATGACTTAAATGTATCATCATTATTATTATTACCATTACTACTATTACTACCATTACTACTACTACTACCATTACTCCTACTCCTACTCCTACTACTACTGTTACTATTATTTGCTACTATTCCTACTATTACTACTATTGCTACTATTACTACTATTACTACTATTACTACTATTACCACTATCACCACTATTACTACTATTACTACCATTACTACTATTAGTACTATTAGTACTATTAGTACTACTATTACTACTACTACTAATAGTACTACTACTACTATTACTACTACTACTACCATTACTCCTACTCCTACTCCTACTACTACCTACTACTACTACTACTACTACTACTACTACTACTACTACTACTACTACTACTACTACTACTACTACTAAGTACTAAGACATAAGGATAGAGAGATTGTTGAGGGGGAAAATGGCGGGGGCTGCCTGTTTTACTTGCTGAATAGAGTTTTCAAAATGTTGGTGACTCGTGCCTTGTTAACGCTGTGGTATGGCCTAATTTCATGTATTTGGCACTGAAGTAATCTCTAAATTTCTGATTTATATCTCTCTTCAAAGCCTTTGTAGGTATTGGATGCAGTGTGTAGTCTCACACTTAGTATTGTGGATATAATTGAAACACTCCAGTTATTTGAAGTTTTCGTGACTCCACCTGGTCAGAGGTTCTTCTTTGCTTTACAAAGATGTAGTTTATACGATGATAGTATTCGTCTGGCAAAAAGTATAACAAATTTTAGTAATAGACTCTGTAGCATTTGCAAATCGTCATTTAGGCAAAACTAGCAATTGATACTCATGTGTTCTGCTAGCCATATCATTTACAATTAACAAAGTACAATTTTCAAATGCCTAAGTATTACTTTGCACTGGAAATAAGGTACGATAGTGACCAAAAGAATCGGGAAACACTTCTATAAAATACTACTGTTTTGCACGATCAGCCCTGGAGGTATATGTCCGATCACGATTTAATTTTTTGTTTAATTAAATTCTGAGTTGTCGATTGGTCATTGACTTGTCTCATAGGTCCTGAATTGCTACCTAATTTGACATTTTTCACGAGTACAAAGAATGAACTAGTATTACCTTCATCACGATTTAAAATGTATCTGCAGATGTTTACGTGAGGCAATGATCGCAATGAATAGAACCTGTGGTGACCGAGTCTCTGTTACGACAACAGTCAAGGTCAGCTCCATGGCAATCTATTAATCCCTGGTTTAAAAGGAACGAAAACACGTTGGGAAACAGCCAACAGATGATCCTTTGCTAACTCGGTTAAATCTGATATCCTTAATGGAAAAACAGTTGAATTATTGATCAAACAGAACATTCAGATCAGACAATTGCATGAGTATCATGACGGGGGTTCATGAAACCATTTCTGATCGGATTTGTAAACGGTATCAAAATTTAGGAAATTTGCTTCTACTCAACACTGCTCAGATTTGCGCGAAAACTAACACAGGGCGTGCTATGCTGACACCTCGTTTCTCCGGTCACATATAATATGCATTTTGGATAACTTCACTGTAATTGCCATGGTTGTAAAATTACTAATCCATTATCTTTAAACCTATCTACAGAAAACTTTAAAATTGATCATGACTTGGTTTGTAAAAGTTATAAAATTCGCTGTCGGTTGAAGCTTATCGCTTCTTAACACTCAACAGCTCAGGTATAATACAGGTTCTTTTAATTTATGACGGAGAGATTTATATATCCTACTCCTACATATCACAAAAAACCTTCACAAAAATTGTTCTTTACCTAATCCTTTCAAATCTGTCCCACTAAAACTACTGCAGCTCTTTCAGTATTGCCTACCTGTATACTGTCTCTGAACCAAAGGGCCGCTGCTTCGACAAATGAGATTCGAACCCTTGATCAACTAGATGCAGCGTGAGGCTGATTCATTCTGTCAAAGTTATATATACAGTCAGTAATTTTTGGGCGATAAATGGAACAAACCTCCAGCGAAGACCAAATACTAGATGACTGGCTTGGCAAGACAGGTTTTCCGGGTCAGAGTCCCACCAAGAACCTCAAATACTACATCCAGATTGTTTCCCTGTCAAGAATTCGCATGTCTTTTCTCTCGGAGGAGTTGGTCGGCTGACGGAGGCGAGAATTAATATACTCATCTGATCTTGTCCAACAATGCGGCTTGTGGTCTTTCAAACGACGTAACGCATTGAAAACGTTAGTAGTAACTGCAGAAAACTAAGTATCTAATTATAATACTCCTTAAAGGTTATATTGTCCGACCGATTAATGGAAAAAAATTAATATGTATTTATTGGTAGGTAGATAGGTATGTAGATGGATAGATGGATGGATGGATGGATGGATGGATGGATGGATGGATGGATGGATGGATGGATGGATGGATGGATGGATGGATGGATGGATGGATGGATGGATGGATGGATGGATGGAGGGATGGATGATGGATGGAGGGAGGGATGGATGGAGGGAGGGAGGAAAGAAAGACTGGATGGATGGA
>RDPX01000128.1:189518-211313 GCA_003991215.1 Morbakka virulenta
AAAAAAAAGAAAGCATAGCCATAGTATGAGAGGAGAGCACATGTAAAACTGGAGAAAAAAACCGTCGAAAACCAAAGAATAAATGAATAATGAAAACACCAGAAATGAAATGCTTTAGTATGAATAATGGGTAAACGCATGATGAAGCCCCACCTGGAGACGCCAGAAAATAAGAACAAGTCATCCCAGCAAACGAAACGAAAAAGATGACAATAAAGAAAATATAACGAAGCAAAAGAAAAACTAATGAGAAAAAAGCAAGTAACAAAAAATAAGATGAAAATCAGAAGATAATAAAGGGAAGAGCAACAGGAACCAATGGACAACAAGAAGAAATCTGCAATCAAGAAGATAAGGAAAACTAAAGAAAATAACCAGGACAAAATCAAAAGGGAGACAAGGATAAAGGCATGAAGGTGTAATGGCAGCAGGGTTACCTCTCCCAGTCTTTTGCGCGACATTCAAAGAATGCGCACCATATCACAGTATTCTAACGAATTAATTTTTGAAATTGATTGATTGTGTGATTTATTAAATTATTTATTTGTTTATTTTATTTATTTATGTCTATTTTTATTAATTAATTTCTTTAAATTAACAATAATAAAGAAAATAAATGGCCAATCCAAATGTTAAAAAACAAGCAAATACTCCACTTCTTGCTGTCAACTATTCCATTTTCTAACTCATAGAAACAAACCTTGATCGTGCGTTGGGATATTAATTAAATTTTAAGCAGCATATAATCGGATCTTCAGCTTTAAAAATCAACTAATTATTCTATCTGATTATGGAAAGTCTTCATAAAATTTCAAATATTTATCATGAAATCAAGAAACTCTCGTGCAGATTTTTACGGCTGTTTACAATAGCAGGATTCGCCAGTGTTCTTACACAAAAACTTAGCTGCCATAGATGACTTTAACAAATATCCGCAGATTTATAAAAACAATTCTGGCGCCAATGTTTGTTACCGTACACAGAGTGCTACAGACCCTGTGGCTACGTAGTAATAATGGGTTAGTACGGTTGTCACAGCCCTAAATGTGGTGCAGTGGTAAAAACTCCCAAATCTATCATCTCATTCATAGGAAGATTGTCTCTTTTCAGAAGCATCTTGCATCTTATGCTTCCCAATAATATTCTTACAACCCAAATATATTGCAGTACAATTGGGAATAGCTGTTCTTATTTTGGGGGTTGGTTAGATAAGGGGTCTTTTTTGACGGGATGTTGCTTTTGAGGTTTTTAAACAACATTTCTTAACTTGTTTATTTCTGTGATCTTCACAGTTTTCCTTTCCTCTTTTCAATAAGTTTCAAATATAATATATGACTTTTCAATTTTCTGTAGCTATCGTTATAAGAGTCAATTTTTTTCCATGCTTTCACATTGTCTTCCTTGATATATCTTTAATTTGTTGTTTTTTGTGACTCGTATCGTTTACTTTCCTTTCTTCTTTACTTGGGCCTTCCTCCTTTGGTTTGTTCCTTTTTCTTCTTATAATTTCTTTCTGCTTTTATCTAATTTTTTTTGCAAGACTTCACACACGGGTATGTAACCAATGAAGGCAAAGTCAGCGATGGGGTTTTCAACAACTAAAAAAGGAGATTGCTCTTTCTTTACAAAAATCACAGCAAACGTATGCGACATGTACCGTATGCCTGCAATCAAAACCGGTATTAAATCAATTTTCATGGAACACAAAACTGTAGATATCAGATTTCAAAAGGGGGAGGGAGGAAACATTTTGAAGAGGATTATTACAAGCTTTTTGCTGGGGGGAGGGGGGTTGGCTGGTGTCCAAATGCGAGATCGTTACAATCATTATACCGGCGTCAGGCAGCCCCTGGCATGCATCCTATAATACGCAAATGAATAAGATTTCAGATCTCAAAAAGAAACTGAACAAACGAGAAATAAAAAAACCCTACAATAAATTAATTTTAGAACTACGCAAGATCTCAAAAAACCCAATAATGAATGAGAATTTTGTGGTAAGAACGTTCTAAAGAGCAGGGAAACACTCAACCGAATTTGGCGAATTAGTACAATACCTGAAAAGTCAAAACTAGTTTTGGCTTTTCAGGTATCGTACTAATTCATTCTGGGAATGCAGTATTTAGTGTATATTTTAGAATTTGGTTAAAATTAGGCATATTCCAACTTTAGAGATCTATCCTGTCTAACTCTTTTTTTTCCTTTCATTATACCTTGGGTCTTACAATTGTCCGCTCTTCATAGTTACTTTTTTTTAAATGCTATCACGCACTTGTTTGATATTTTTCCTCAGAAAAAGACATCACACCATACTAAACATTACCCTAGCATATATTAATATAATNCTTTACAAAAATCACAGCAAACGTATGCGACATGTACCGTATGCCTGCAATCAAAACCGGTATTAAATCAATTTTCATGGAACACAAAACTGTAGATATCAGATTTCAAAAGGGGGAGGGAGGAAACATTTTGAAGAGGATTATTACAAGCTTTTTGCTGGGGGGAGGGGGGTTGGCTGGTGTCCAAATGCGAGATCGTTACAATCATTATACCGGCGTCAGGCAGCCCCTGGCATGCATCCTATAATACGCAAATGAATAAGATTTCAGATCTCAAAAAGAAACTGAACAAACGAGAAATAAAAAAACCCTACAATAAATTAATTTTAGAACTACGCAAGATCTCAAAAAACCCAATAATGAATGAGAATTTTGTGGTAAGAACGTTCTAAAGAGCAGGGAAACACTCAACCGAATTTGGCGAATTAGTACATCATCATCATCATCATATCCGGTTTAACGTCCATTTTACATGCTAGCATGTGTTGGACGATTTCTTGAAATTGACTTCCAAGTTATCCTATCCTTCACCAGGTCTCTGCTGACACCTTTTTGTTTCAGATCCATCCTTATCACTTTCTCCCATGTTTTCTTTGGTCTTCCTCTGCCAGTGGTTCCTGCCACCTGAAAAGTCAAAACTAGTTTTGGCTTTTCAGGTATCGTACTAATTCATTCTGGGAATGCAGTATTCAGTGTATATTTTAGAATTTGGTTAAAATTAGGCATATCCCAACTTTAGAGATCTATCCTGTCTAACTCTTTTTTTTCCTTTCATTATACCTTGGGTCTTACAATTGTCCGCTCTTCATAGTTACTTTTTTTTAAATGCTATCACGCACTTGTTTGATATTTTTCCTCAGAAAAAGACATCACACCATACTAAACATTACCCTAGCATATATTAATATAATAAATTCTATAACACTATACTAGATCTCTCTTCCATTCAATTTTCCTCTCCTTATGAACTGGGTTCTTTCAACATCAAAATGAAGTTAAACTTTTATCTTATACTCTCCTTTCTTTCATTCCACTCAGTGGCCTCACCCCTTCTTTGATACTAAAATATCCACCCCCGCTTAACTCCTACAAAAAAACCTCCCCGCCAAACACATAACATTCCACAGCACTTCACAACATACAAAAAATGTCCACATGGTCTGAAAATATACTTACTCATTACCGGGGGCTTGATATCAAGAGGCTGTGCTGGCCCCATAGTACTTGCTTTCATACCAGTTCCCATAGGCGGCCCAGGTCCAACCATCGGCTTTACATCTACAGGCCCTGATCCCGGTGTATCACATATTGCCATATACGGGTTTCGGTTGGACTGTGGTCCCGACAAAGGTGATTGTGGTGGAGGATTTGGTTGATACTGAAGCGTACTGGGTCGTTTTTGGGATGCTACGGGTTGAACATGATTCGGTTGTGGGTGCATGGGACCTTGATTATATGAGCCTGGACCAGCCATGCTCATATTTGGCATACTCATTTGGTTGGGTACCATCATGTTACCAAAATTCGACGTTGGAGAGCTTGAATAACCAGGTGGCTGAGGAAGAAAATAATTGGTAATTTTATGAAACAATAAATAATAAAATTCAGAAATAGAAAATGAACAGGTAAACAAATCAATCAATCAATCAATCAATCAATTATAATGAAAGGGAAGCACTTTAAGTAATTTTTGTAGAGGCATTCGAAATTGAGCCTCCCCAGAAAAACCACGTGCTTCTTCGCCAAATTTGGGGGGTTATTGGCTTTAAGCCCCTACGTAATCTGCTTGTTTATAAATCAATTTGACTTGGTTAATTAAGAACGTTTGGGCTCTTGGCTCACTAAGATAGTCATGCATTTCTTAAATATTGTACAACTTTTATTTGAAAACATATTTTTAAAAATCTGGTTTAATCGCATTTGAAAGATCAAGGTTAATTTGTGTAAATATGTTGTGTTCGCTTATACACGGTAGAATTTCGCTTTAATACAAGATATTTCCCATTCATATCTGTCCGGCTGCTGCTGACTTGCTATTAGCAAAATCTCGTCAGCCAAGAACGTATTTGGCCTTTTTGTTGCGACTGAAACCAACGGGTCAACATCATATTTCACAGTGTGTGTAAATCGGAGATAAATGGAAAAATAGAAATAAATTCGAGCAAAAAGCATATGATCACAAAGATATGATACAATACCATACCTAAACCATTAAAGGTCGATTTTCGTTTGCTTAACATTGAGCTAGAAAAAATGTTTCGACCAGATTTTACGACTTCTCCTGGCTTTTTTTTACCGTCTTCAACGTCCACCCGGGTGGGATCGCAAGAAAAACCAACCAATTCAATAGCAATGGTGGAAAGAACTATAGATGTGACAAATGAGTAGCTTGGTTGAATCTGTCAACGAGTGAGGTATATTTATACCATTTGGTTTGTGAGTGGGCTTCCAGTAACAACAACTAAATAATAATAATAATAATAATAATAATAATAATAATAATCATAATAGTCATCGATGTTGCCATCCCCGGAGACACCAGGATAAGTGAAAAGGAACAGGAAAAGATTGACAAGTATCAGGAAATTAAAAGAGAAATCCAAAGACTTTGGAATCTGAAAAAAGTTAGCGTTGTACCTGTTGTCTTGGGGGTTCTTGGGAGTGTGACAAAAAATTTTACCAAACACATGGAAAAGATTGGGATTGAGATCAACATTGCCGAAGTCCAGAAAACAACACTATTAAGAACAGCTAGGGTTTTGCGAAAGGTATTAGAGCACTGAAAGGGAAAGACTATGATGAGAGACCTTTGGTTACTGGTTGTAACCGGCTCTCTCGCACATAGAACGGCTTAAGATCAGCCAGTGCATTAGTTGCAAATTGAAGATAATAATAATAATAATAATCACTATAATGCAATGTTAAAACCAGCTATAAAGCAAACGATGCGCAAGTCCCATACCTGATACGACGGTGGATACTGCTGCGAAGGTTTCATTTGGTTACCAAATGGAAATTGTCCCTGTTGCGGTGGTACTTGTTGCCCTGGCATAGAATTCAACATCTGCGGACTGAACATAGCTGATGCCGGTCGTTTAATTGCTGGCGAAGGATACCGTTGCATCATCCCTTGCATCTGTGGGTTCATGCCTGGCTGCTGCTGCATAAAGCGACTTCCTTGCTGTGGTTGTCCAGAGTACCCTGGATACATACCTTTATTGAAGGGGGCTCGCTGAATATTTGGTGCCATTCCACCTCGTGCTTGAAACTGGGTCTGACCTTGCACTGCATAATCTCCGTTATTAAAATATTCACCTGGAATTAAATACAATGTGTTTTCACATTAAGTGCCAATATGACACAAGATGTGGTTCAAAAAAAATACCTTCCACTTTTTTTTCATATTGCATTTAGGATCCCGCATCTTATGTCATTACTTATCGCGTTACGATGTATATATATTTGTGTAATTTTGTGTATTCAGATCAAAAAGTGCTCAATGCATATAGCAGATCAATATACATAAAGTAAAGCATGAGAAATAAGAATATATATATGGTTGAAATGGTCATCGGCTGATGATCCATGACATGACTGTAGTATTCACCATCAAATCTATCTACTTTTCTCTTGTTCATCAACAAAAACTACCATCTAACATTTTTCATCACTTTTTTCATCATATTTCTATTCACTCCTATTCTTCACCCATCATCTCTATTTATTCTATTTGCGAATAATTCATATTTCTTGTTGTGTTGTCTTTCGTGCTGTGGATTGTCCATGTATGTATTGTCCCATTATTGTCATAAAATCAGCCAGTTCCATCTTTGGCTAAAGTTTTCTGAGTCTTTCACTCTTATATTATATATACACATACACACATATATACACGCACGCACACATACACACATCGTATTCACTTCACCCGGCAGTCTTTGACACTGTCCATCAAACAATACCACGCTTTACAACTTTATGCTGCTTTGACGCTCTTTATCCCAAACCACAACCAAGTCTATTTTTGTTTTCAAAGAAATATTAACTTTGTTGTGGCTTTACATTGTAAAAAAAAATCAAATTTATACCCCCAAAAAATTTTAATTTCTCTAAACAATGCCTTTTTATAAGAAAAACACTTACTTAGCTAAAGCGTCCGCTAACACTCAGTAGTATGCCAAATATAATTGAGAAATGATTTGAGTACAGTTATTCCAAGGAGAACATTGCCAAACAGAACTTTTAATGTACATGGCGTATATATATGATTTTTAAAAGGGGTAGCAGTGTACAAATATTCGGTAGTAAATAAATAAGATAAATAAATAAGTAGATAAATAAATAAATGAATAAAATAAATAGATAAATAAAATGAATAAATAAATGAATACAAAATGAAATAGATAAATAGATAATAAATGAACAGATAAATAAATAGATAAATAAATAAATTAATTAATTAATTAATAAAAAAATATAGATAACTAAATAAAATAAATATATAGATAAATAAATAAATAAATAAATGAATAAAAATATAATTAAATAGATAAATACACAAATAAATAAATAAGAAAGAACGTAGCTGATGTTCAAACCGGAAACCCCTGGCATGGTAAGCTGTTGATATTATCAAGTCATCACAACTGCTTCAATTAAAGTAAATAAATAAGTATAGATTTCCTTTCAAAATGACACAAAAAGAATACAAAAAATACAAAAATATAATACTAGGCACACAGTTTTATTTCAAAAAACAAGTAAGAAACGATGCATTCAGTCTATCCTTGCTTTTATCTTCTTTCCGTTATTTTAATTAACATTGTGGTCATATACATGAAAATATATAATTTAATATATATATATATATATATATATATATATATTTCATATATAAAAATATAATTTCATATATAGTAACAAAAAATACTATATTTAATAGATCAACTAAAACAGTTACTACATCTCCATAATTAGATTTTATGGTATAATATAAAGTTTAATATATTGCATATTAATACATAAACAAAAATCAAAATGAAAACACTTTCAATCTCATTTCCTCTTCCTGATATTCCGATTAGTATCCTAATCATTGAAATATATTAACAAATAAATAAGTTTTTATGAGGGTAACTGTCATAATTTACTTCACAGGTATACAATACACACACACACACACACACACACACACCGGCATACATGCACGCTCGTAGACGAGGAAGCAAAGGCATGCTACAAGGATCAACATAAAACGAATTAAATAAAGTTATCATTTTTTATTGTGAGCATTCATTTTCGATTGCAATTGTAATTATTTCAACACTACTACTTGTAGAAGCTTTGATATCTTGGTATGAATAAATACCTAGATATCCGTTTTGTTGAAAATGGTACTTTTAAAAGGTTTAGAGCCATCAGTAAATTGCACAAGTACGTATGCGTTTATCTATGTCAAACCTCCGCTTTCCCTATCACCCCTCCGGTCACACCCAATATTTTCCGAATTTCGCGTACACGGATCATAAAATGCGATGTATCTTTTTCGGTTGGCGATTTGTACTGAAGCGCAGAACATTCCCCGTACTTCCTTGAATTACATCAAAATTCTTTACTTCGCATTAATAACACTGATTTTAATCACTTTTCACTGTTAGCCTACCCCTACATTGTACCCAGTAGTAATTTTGTGTAAATGAGAACAATTATGAAAGACGTTCATGACATGATTATATTTTCTTGAGTAAGTATTGAATATCGAATCACAAAAAAGTGGCTATATAGACGTTTATTATGTCTCATACATTTGTGCACAACAAAACTACATCAAGAAATCACTCTTTTCAGTAATAATGAACTCACCTCCCATTTGTTCTTGTTCTTGCATTAACGTTGCTGTTGCCGTTGCGTGTGCCGTAGCGGTAGCAGTAGCTGCTGCTGCGGCTGCGGCAGCGGCGGCGGCAGCTGCAGCAGCTGGAAATGGTCCGTTGGTGTTTGGGTTTTGTCCATGTCGAAATTGATACGGATTATTCTGCTGCTGTGGATTATTTGGTGTTGTCGGACACTGCGGATTATTTGGTTGTGGTCCGTACATTCCGGAATTATTGGCAATGTTAGACAAACCGGGTGTGCTTGGCATATTCTGCATGCTTGGAAGATTTGGAATATTCGGGAGCTCCCCTCTGATGAAAGGACGTGGTACACCTACGTAAAAGGAGAGAAGGAAAGAGAACTATGATTCACATTTAAATACATTTTAAAATAGTATCAATCAACGCGAAAAACAAAAGGATCAAAGGTATCCGCAAATCCCTGCGATTGGCTGTCCGTATTAAACCTTAAAACTCTTTACGCCAGTGTGCAGCAAATCACACTTTCTTTGCTTCGCTAAACGAGTTCCGTGAAAGAGCGTCAGAAGATGGTCAGTTGACAACAATGTTGCCCAAATAAAACGATGACAGCCTATCAAAACCACAATACGACGAAAACTGTTCAGAAGCTCTCCACAGCAAAGCCTAGAAAAAAGGGTAGTAGACTACATCAGTTGGCAACACTTCTGAGACTCATCAGTGTGTTCCCAGTATTCGATAGAGAATTCATGTTGGCTGTGTTCTTTGTCCATATTCATGATCACTTAGCATTCATGTACTCCTGTTTGGGTCAGAATAAACTCAGAAACACTATGATGAAAGCATCACGGCGCTTAAAACCTACCATTGACTTTCAAATGATAGCTGTAGGAAAGGAACTGTGAGCTGACTTTCTTACTGGCTGCTTTCCTCCGCTTATGCCTGTAAACGGGCGGGGCACAAAATGGTAAAAAGAGCCAGGAGTACACCAATCAACTATAAACCCATGGGAGTCATGATAGGTAAACCGCCTGTTGAAGCTACAGCCAGATGGGACAAAATCCCGTTTGATAGTATTCTAATGGCAGAACTTAAGTTCTCCTAAGTAGCACCAAGAGTAGTAGACTGACAGGAATCTAGTACAAAAACCGCCAATAGAAAGGAATATCATTCGGCAGTAGTCATCAAGTATCCATTGTGCATGAATAAAGAAACAGTAACAATTGGTTCCAGATGGTTCGACGAATTGGAAAGCATCTGGAAGCTACAGTGACTAAAAATCAATTTTCATATTGATTGTAGAAGCTACGGTGTAAATCATATAGTCGCGTAATCACTTCCATATAGGCACCCTGGCCATGACAGCAGTCTTTATCTAATAACTATAAATCTTTAGTAAGCCTGAACCCCAAAGCGCGATTCACTCATGACTGCGAAGTTAAGGTGTACAAATGAAAGGAAGTTTGTACAATAAAAATGACAGTGGTCATCATGATGACGAAGATGATGACGACAACGATGATTACCAATAATTAAAGTAGAATGGCTTTAGAGAATAATTAAACTCGCAAAGGAACAAACACTCGACCCGAAGCTCACATTCAAAGTATTTCAAATTATGTGGATACTGCTTTGCTTATCAAATATCACCTTTACCAAAGCAATTGCCCGTACCTTTTCTATGGTAACGATCCCTTGATGAAACCACAAAACGTAACAGCCTTGCTGAAACCACAAAACGTAACAGCCCTGCTAAAACCACAAAACGTAACATCCTTGATGAAACCACAAAACGTAACATCCTTGATGAAACCACAAAACCTAACATCCTTGATGAAACCACAAAACGTAACAGCCTTGCTGAAACCATAAAACGTAACACCCTACCTTTTAATAGAATCAACAACTGCACTATCAACTTTGCTTAGCTACAAACAGTGGCTGGATGTTGACTTCAAGCCACATGGTTGGACTGACGTTTTATCAAAAAGGTTGCCTTTTTCTCGTAGTTAAAGACTCCAGAAAGCTTTAACAATAAAAATACCGCAGTGTATTTGTAAATGGGTAAAATGGCAGTGAGCTGGTGGTGATACGCACAATGTCCTGGTGCTTCCTGTGACAGTAATCCAGCGTGGCCTTCGAAACAAGTATAACGGGAGAGAAATTGAGTAACATGGTTACCCTTTGTCATGTGCCATAATACTAAATAAAGGGAAAAATGCCCAATTAAAGGGTATTCTGAATACCACTTTTCCCCATTTCTGGTGAGGGCTGTCAAGAAAGAAAGGATTTGCTTCAGACTTAAAGAGTCCGGGAGTTTGGAAAAAAACTACTAAAGCTTTGTCGTGCGGAGAATCACAACAGAAAGGATGAAGATGCTTTAAGTGGAGACTCGTACGAGATGGCGCAAAGTAATATGGTACTAAAGATGAAAATTTATCGATGAGGTACACCACTTACAGTGTGGTGTACCTGTCTAAACATGACAACAATATTCCATACATCAGGGAAATGTTGGGGTTTTGATACAAAATGGCTCTGAGAAAAAGTAAGTTCAGTTATAAAGTAACAATTAACAAACACTCCTATCCAATCACACAGCTTTATATCTGGTTTATAACAATCGAATGTCGGCAAATTAAGTGAAGTATCACTACAGCGGCATCCTAACGTTGGGTACGACTGAACCCCTTATTACTTTACAGCTTCATTTCCAAGCGTATCTAAGGAAGATCAGATATAGTGACCTAACCTTGTGACTTCCAGAGGCACTGTTCGCTNTCTAAACATGACAACAATATTCCATACATCAGGGAAATGTTGGGGTTTTGATACAAAATGGCTCTGAGAAAAAGTAAGTTCAGTTATAAAGTAACAATTAACAAACACTCCTATCCAATCATACAGCTTTATATCTGGTTTATAACAATCGAATGTCGGCAAATTAAGTGAAGTATCACTACAGCGGCATCCTAACGTTGGGTACGACTGAACCCCTTATTACTTTACAGCTTCATTTCCAAGCGTATCTAAGGAAGATCAGATATAGTGACCTAACCTTGTGACTTCCAGAGGCACTGTTCGCTTCTGCAACCTCCATGAAGACACAAAAGCTTCTTAAACCACTTTTGTTTACTAAATAGATTCCTAACAAAATGTCCAGGCTGCATTACTTCGGCAATGCGTTTCACCTAGGAGATTGATTAATCTCCTAATTCTACCGACGACCTTTTTCTTTACACAACACATCCTGTACACCATGCAGCTCTGCACACGTCTATACATGTAATAGTCTCGCAACATCCTTCATCCTTACAGCCCATTTTTCTGTTAGCTTAAGTCGTAAAAATACGGACAGCAACAAAGGTGCTCCGTAATATTTCCTTTCTACGTACTACGTTAATAGTGGAACAAAAAGGCTGAACCTTTTCCATACATTCTGCACCTGGGTAAAACAATAAAATGCGCACTTCTGCAACACTATCTGTAATCTCACCAATTAAAAATATTCCAATAGTAGGTGGTAACAGCAACTGAAGTAAGGTGACAATGAAAACAATAAATGGATAACACTTTCTCTTCTATTCCTCTTCTATCTATCTATTGGGATTGCTGGAAACAAAACAATCTTCTTTTTATATATATATGGGTACTACAGGGGAGCCTTTTTAATGGAAATATACCTCAAAGTAGTTTCTTTACTTGCGGTACCTAACAATTATGTCAAAAATATTTCAATAACAGTTTCTTTCTACACAAAAAACATTTTAAAGGGAAACATGAAGCCGAGAGAGAGGTGCCTTTGTCCCCATGTCGCAAATTTTTAAGAAAGAAAATCAGACTAACACTCCAGAATGACTGAATGGTTCAAGTCTGGTTTTCGACGGTGATTGTAATTCCAACCTTACAAAGGTCCTGCCAAACAAGATGATATATAAAAACGCACCTCTAACATAACCAAGATCCTATTTTATTAAACAAATGCCTTAATTTTATCACATGTAATAAGGCCATTTTCATGGTGTTCGCTAAAGAAGTACACGAACACCTCACGACTTACAAATTGTCTTCTTAATAATTTTTCTCTTGTAGAAGCTTTGATATCTTGGTATGAATAAATACCTAGATATCCGTTTTGTTGAAAATGGTACTTTTAAAAGGTTTAGAGCCATCAGTAAATTGCACAAGTACGTATGCGTTTATCTATGTCAAACCTCCGCTTTCCCTATCATCCCTACGGTCACACCCAATATTTTCCGAATTTCGAGTACACGGATCATAAAATGCGATGTATCGTTTTTGGTTGGCGATTCCAACTCTAAAATCACCCAATAAAAACTCTTAAACAAATTTTACTGTCTGGATCGAAGCAAACAATATGACTTTAATCATCTACTCGGTCACTCCATTACTTTGTGAGTTGTATCAAATTAATAATTAATTGATGGGCATTCATTGCACAATTTTAAATGAAAAAGTGTGGAATAAAAATATAGTTGGGTTGCACCATGAAAAGTGTGATACCATTTTATACTCTGTAAAGTAAACTTTAACGCTTTTTATCATAAGAAAACATTAACTATTAATCGACATCACAGGTTTGTGGCGACTCAAATATTACAACAGTGACTACATTATGGCAAATTATGGTTACCGACTCCCTAAACACATTTTAGCAAGTCAGAAGAAAAGGACAGTAAAAATGTGACTTATAAAGAATGATGGGAGAGGTGTTAATGCAATCCAAAGTGTTAATGGTTTGTTCTGTTGATTTGTTGGGGTTTTTTGTTTGTTGGGGGATTTTTAGCTTGCATTTAAAGATCTGTTATATTTTATTTCATGATACTGGTACAATTAGTAATGGCTAACGCTGAGTTTAGGCTCTTCTTTTACACAATGTCCCAACTTTCAACCACCACACCAACCACAATTCAAAATCCTGTTTTACTACTTCAGCAACAAAATTATGAACAAATTTGGAGACTTTCATGGACTTGTATACTTCTGTTAAAAAAATGCTACGAAATATATTTTTCAAATTTCACGGATTTTAGCACCTTGATAGAAATTATGACATCTTTAAACTGATAAAAAAATTATGCTACACTTTTCAAAATTGTCATGGATGTCTGTACTTTTGGCGAATTTATTACGAAATCTATTGAAAATTCTGATGCATTTAAGTTTTAATAACACTAATCGTTTAAAAAAAATGTCCTCGACTACTTTTTCGTGTTTTGATTCAGGTGGTATGGCATGCCAGCGTTTGGGAGCATTATCCTGGCCAAGATAACATTTTATTCTGACAACATGAAATGACTAGTACTTAGTTTGCATGGCGTTTCCTCACCTGGGGGATTTAAAACTGAAAGAATGCAGGTTTTGGTGCAGTATCCAGTAAAGGAGTTCCTTTCTGGTGTTTGCACGTACTTTTAGCAAAAGAGCGTTGAATTGAAATCCCCCCCCTCCCCCGCGCAAAAACCTCTTCAGTACTTATGCACTTTAATGATGGCTCCTTAACAACACGGATACAACCCATTTCATCAACTATACCTTTGACATCAAGCCTTGGCCTCTGATTCTTGTCCTTGACTTGCATGAAAGCTAGTAAATGCAGATTCAAAAGTAATGAGGGTCAGGCTGAACGCATGGGACCCCCTTAATTACAATAGCAGCCGACAAGAGTTGCGTCGGCCAGTGCACTACAGTGAATTTCCAACTCAAAAACATTAAACAACATTTTTTGGTAAAACGTATTTCGAATTTTAGCGCATCCGTATTAAATATGCAGCTAAGCGTTTAAAATAAGAGGATAGCGCTTATGCTAAGCATAAAAAACATGCTTCAAAAACTATTGTAATACGTTTTTGCCAAAGTATTTTAATACAATGCCTACTAAAACAGCAATTCTAACAAAACAAAACACCACAATAAAACACAACACAAAAAAACACCACTACAAAACACAATAATACAACAAAAAACAGCAAAACACGACAATACAACACAACACCACAACAAAAAACAACACAATAAACAAAACACAACAATACAACACAAAACAACACAACAACAAAATTAAATTACGCATTCAGAAACTTTGGATTCAAGTCAACGTTTCCCTAATGCCTGTAACGTTCTGAAATGGAAATCCACCAATAAAAGCTACTTCACATACAATTTGACGTACTTTGTACTTGTATCTATCAGCCTGTCCCGCCTCTACAATTTTGTTTTCACTAAATTGACGTTAGAAACGTGCTTTGCCTCGAAAAAAATTTAAATGGAAAATGTTTTTGTCTGTGTCTTATTCGTGGTCGTAAAATCACCAAGATTCTGCGTCTATCCAACGACCTTTTTATCCATCCCCATAAATACTACACTCACGTTTTTGTAAAATGTGTTAGGAAAACCACAAGCATAGAAACGAACCGGTGTAAAGTACTCCGGTAAAAAACCAACTCATGTCCCCTTCCCTTAAAACAAGAGCTTTTTATTTGAATTTCTTTGTAAGTTAGGGGTACCACGGTGAGCTATAAAAGTAATTAAATACGCTACAATATCAGAATCTCTGAAATGACAGAGAAAGAAGCTTTCCTAAACAAAGATTTGCTTTCAATTTAATATTCTCTTTTCTTGTTGGTCAAAACATCCTATGTTGTTCTATACAGTTTGAAACCCCCGTCTAAAACCTTCCTAATTCCCATGTTAGCTACTTTAAGAAACCATTGACGAGGATATTCACATTTTACAGAAACCGTCTAATGAAACATCTTAAAGTTCCAATCCCTTCTGTCACAAAAAAAAATACATTCAAGGGCAGCCACAAGAAATGTGTAATTAGACCATGGAAATCATTATATCATAGAAGGGTTTATAGACCCCTCATCCACACTGCAACCAACGCCCGTGCGCCAACGCCCATGCGCCCACACCCCATAATCATCCTTTAAACGTTTTTATCTTTCATATATCAATGTGAATATGGACGTCACTCCTAAACCTACCATATCTCTATGTTATGATTTAGTCTTACAATATCTGCAGCCTGTATCAAAAACTAAAATAGTTTGTCTCACAAACGAAAAAAGCACTCTGGAAATAAGGATCTTATATGTGGTATGCTCTCTTTGTCCAATAGAGAACTCAGCTCTGACACTGTGAAGCACCAAAACCCAATGACTGCATGGCAACTCTCATTTAATATAAAAAATTATAAGATATCCTTACTGACATCAAAATAAATCAGTTTTTTAGATCTGATTATTTTATGATCTTTGCGACAAATACAAAAGCTGTCAATAGCTGATCTTACAAAAATCTATTTTAACAGTCTATTTCACAAGTTTGCATCAAAATACAACTTCTCGTGATCAGCTATTTGATCTAAACCAATTTACCATTCATGTATTTTCAAAATACCTGACCTAGTTTCTATTACATGCTTACCAAATCCTCTATTATATCCACTTGTGAAGCTTACCTCACCGTGAGTTAGTGTTCATTATTTAAATATGAACTGGGTCATGCTGTAAAAACAGGTCACAAAAATCACCATAATTAATCAACAAACACTATAGCCATTTAACGAGGTTCACATACCTTGTGACATAAATGGCTTTGGTACATTGGCGTACGGCGTTTGCATCCCATTCTGTACGTTGCTGTGCATATTTGGTTGCATCATGGGGTCTGCATTCGTCTGGCTAGAAGAAACACCCCATACAGTAGTCACAACCGAAACAGAGGGTTGCTGTTGTGAATTTGGTTGCCAGGCTATCGTAGAGTCGCTGAAACATAAGCACAATCATTGAAAAACACAAACGTTTTAGCTCATATAAACCAAATCTTCCTATGGTGCCATATTTGTCTTCAAATAGGGATCTGCCCGTATTTCAAAATCTTCACAGGAAAGGCTTTGTATTAGTTTTTCGCAAACTCTTTTCCACACAACAGCCTGCATCGTCGAATATTGTTTATAAAGCAAGCTTATATTGTCGTGTTTTTGCCTCGTTTTAAACTTCACACAAATAGTGTCATCTCAAACTGGGAAGGTAATGCATTGCGAAAGGGTTGAGAAAACGACAGCAAATGATTACGTCTTTTGTTTTCCAGTGAAAAAACCCCCCCCAAAAATAATGATTTATAGCTTTACCACAAGTGAAGAGTTCTTGCAACCATCATATCTACATTTCCTGGCAACACTGATACTTTTGTTTGAACTTAGGATCAACTTTACAAAAATGATAATATCTACATCATAACACAATCAAGTAATCAAGTAGTTATTAAGCTAAAAAAATAATACCCGCATCCTGACATAGACAACAACAAATTAATATTAGTGATCAATATGTTATGTATAACTTATACAGTATAATGTTATGATTGGAAAAAATGTGACATACTTCCTAGTAGATACCTTCCCTACACTATCTTTATCTTTCATCAGTTCTTTCAAATTTCTTAGTCAAATTACACTCTTGTTGTGTGTGACGTACAACCATTCAAATTTCTGAGGTGTGTATGTGTCTGTCTGTGTCTGTCTATCTCTCTCTCTGTCTGTGTCTGTGTCTGTCTCTCTGTCTGTGTGTGTGTGTGTGTGTGTGTGTGTGTGTCTGTCTGTCTGTCTGTCTGTCTCTCTCTCTCACACACACACACACACACACAAACACTCAAGCCCAATTTACGTAAAATTCATCCTGGTCCGGACATCGCAAACTTTAAACCCCTTTGGATCATAAGCATAAATGACCTCCTGCAAATTCTAAAGACCAAAAAATAAAAATTATTTCCTATCTTAACTTCATAACTTCATCCGGTCAAATCTTTTAAGGATCAATTTTAACCAGTGGATGTCTGCTTTTAACGCTCACTTTTTTCTCGGCGACTACCTCTCAACAGCAAATACTTAGTAAACACTCATTTCAAAATTTGAATGTAATCAACAAAAACCAGTATTCAGAAGGAAGCGATTTTTGTCAAATGGTGTAATAGTTTTAGTGGTCATTAAAAGAACCATCTGTCCGTTAATCGTATTAATACAAGAAATTATCACCTACTGTGGTCACTATCTGTGCACAGCTTTATTTTGGGTGTAACACTCGTCTATAAATAGCACCCTAAATCAAGTCTCTTAATTTCATATTTATAAATCGTGGGTTTAAAAGTTTATAATCTAGATGCAACATAAAACAATCTTCCCTTCCAATACAATGATGGTGTTTTATATTTCACGATATTCGTATCTGTAAACACACTTCACAAAGACTCACTATTTCTCTCATGATACTGTCTCTTGTAGTATGAATAGTATTACGAATAGCATGAATGGTAAAATGTCATTTCCATGGCGCAGTGCAGCATATTACCTTGGTAATATGCTGTACTATGGTATAGTATAGTATAGTATAGTATAGTATAGTATAGTATAGTATAGTGTAGTATAGTACAGTAAAGTACAGTATAGTATAATATAATATATTATAGTATAGTATAGTACAGTAGAATACAGTACAGTATAGTATAGTATAATATAGTATAGTATAATATAGTATAGTATAATAAAGAACAGTATAGTATAGAATAGTATAGTATAGTGTAGTCTAGTATATTATTGTACAATATAGTATAGTATAGTATAATAAAGTACAGTATAGTATAGTATAGTATAGAATAGTATAGAATAGTATAGTATAATATAGTATAATATAATAAAGTACAGTATAATATAGTATAGTATAGTATAGTATAGAATAGTATAGTATAGTGTAGTCTAGTATAATGTAGTATAGTATAGTATAATATAGTATAGTATAATGTAGTATAAAATTCAGTTGCACAATGTGGTATATAATGTTACACCGGAGTACAGAATCATAGTAAATTTTTTGGGGGGAAGGTGAATGGTAAAATTTAGCTCCACACTACAGAACGAATAGTTTTCAAAGTATCAAACTGTACAACCCAGTATTGTAGAGTGTAATTCAAAAACTAAACTTTTGGAGCTTATGCAAATTTTAAAGCATTTGGTCTAACTATTATTTAATACAAAAGCCTTACCCATGAGGCACAGGTCCCATTTTATTGGGATTCTGAAAGGGAGTTAGTCCCTTTTGCCCATCTCCAGTCCGCTTCTGGTGTCGTAGAAGCAGCAGCCGACCGAGTTCTTCACACCACATAGAAAGCATTGCTTAAAATAAAAAATGAAAGCAAGTCATATTCAGGCCACGCAATTTTCAAAACTATCATTAATAGTAGACTACGAACTTTAGAATCTGTTGCTATTTTTTCCCGAGCAAATAAAAATGCAACACTTGAATAAGCAACTGCTGATAGATTACTTACAATAATCTCGAAAAAATGTGATTAAATTCACGGATCTTTACTTTGGCACCCAAATCGAAAACTAGGTGTGGGCAAAAAGGTGACTCATATTGTTGAGGCCGTGTACATGAGAATGCAAAAACTAGCTCCCGATTACACACACATACACATGTACACATACATACACATACATACACACATACACACATACACACACACACACACACAAACTCTGCAGCTTCTGAAAACTGCGACAATATTAACAACAAGCAAATTTTCTTACCTGCTGACTTCGGTGATAATTTTTCTCGGTGTGCTGCACAAACAGCAAGTAATCTGTACCCTGGTAGAAGAAAGAGAATTCGAAACCATCGTTATCACGTGCAACTGCGCTTTTCTGGTTTATAACTCTCATAAAAATAAAGTATGGAATAACACAGGAAAATTACGCTGTTTGCTTCTTAAAAGGCACAAAATAAACCAGCAACTTTGTGGCAAAGTTAAAGTACGAGTAAACAACACCACAAGTAAAAAAAATAAAAGAAATTCTATAAAAAACATGAGTTCTTTTTCTTACTGAATACTTGCTGAAAAATTCTCAACCAAATTTATTAACGCTGTAGAGAATGATTCTTCAAACAAGAAGACCCGTCGGAACTTGCTCGCGGGTGCTCGTGGGTCTACACTGGATAACAAGATAAGTGCTGTACTTAGCTTCTGTTTGAAAAGGATCTATTGTTTAAGTAGGTAAATTCCCCAAGGGAAATTCTCCAAGTGAGGAGCATAGGCAAAAGAGTGATGTGTAGACCCTGTGACAGTGGTCGCGTGGCCTTCGCATCATATTCTTTTTAAAAAAAGCAGGCTCAACCAAAAAGCAGTACCCTCTTTATCATCTTACTTGTGAATCTCACCAAATGCCAACAAAGTTAGGATATTGCCTTCCTTCCACGAACACTATTATGTCAATTAAAACCTACATTAATAGTTTGAAAATTGGAATTGTACTTAAGTACAGTAGAAGGGCTTATGGACCCCTCAACCACACTGCAACCAACGCCCGTCCGCCAACATAATCATCCTTCAAACGTTGTTTTTCTCTTTTAAGTATCAATGTGAATATGGACGTCACTCCTAAACATACAAATTTTACTTATCTATAATTCCAAATTATCTCCTTTGATATTACTTTCATAACTCTGAAAAGGGTAAGGATTTGTCGTTAAAACTCCTGAACAGGCAAACTAGTCCTCTTGCAACCTCCCTTCTCTTCTACACCATAACATGAGGTATACCGGGGGTAGTCCAGTAAATCTGAAGGCCAATATACTTAGCACGACTTGAGTGAAATAACAGCTGTTGGATCTATTTTATTGTCTATTTATTCGAAATGTTTTTTATTTTCATTTTCATTGGAAATGTTTGAGCATATTCCAGTAAGCTTAACCTCGAACCCAATGCAAGATTTCACCTTTAACTCGAAAATTAGGCCAACCATTTCTTTACTGCACTTAAAATAATCACACACAAATGGTCTATGAGAAAATAAATCCAACTAATTTCTCCAACCGACACACGATATTTTTAATATCTTCTGTTAACAAGATATTGATCTAATATTTTCAGTAAAAATTGGAACTTGAAATAAATTGACAGTTGGTAAATACACCATTGGAGGTGAATGGGGGATTGTAACAAATGACATAAGTGAACGGGCAAACAGTGTGAAGTATGCATAGTAACTGTTCCTCTGATTACCTCGAGAAACGAGACAGGGTGTTAGAGATTCCAATCTTTTCAATCCCCGAAAACAAGCTTGAGATGTGGAAACGAGCAAATTTGTCGGTGTTGTATATACAAATACTATAAATAATATAATATGTAATACACATAATAATATATAAATACTATAAATTGTATATATAAAATACTGATAACTTTTATTCAGTTTGTGGTTAATTCAAGCTACATAGGCGTAGTATTAAAACACCAATGCATGAATCTTTTGATAAACAATATCAGTGTTAATGGAAATTGCAGCAATGATTGTTGCCTGTCTGACTTTTATAACACACACAAAAAAGCAGTGATTAAGTTATATACAAGAATATAATATTTACTATATCAACACACACTTGAACAAATGCAACTTGGCTTCTGTTTTAGAGTCTTACACCTTACCTAGGTCCAAGTCATATCCTGGTGAGGCAGCAACCTTGCTAACCACCTACATTTTATCAAAAAGAGATAAAAATTTCAATTTAAAGAAAAACAAATTTGCTTTATATAGATGTACATACCGTAATTATTCGATTTACCGCACCCTACTCGAATAAGCGCACCCTTTGAAACCTAAAACAGTTAATAAGCGCACTCCCTCAATTAAGCACACCCTCTTTGCCAGATTTCCTTTTAAACAACCGCACCCTTTTTTCAAAGTAAAAAAATTGAAGGTCAAAAATAAGACCACTAAAAACATATATTTCAGTGAGTATATTCTATTATGTTTTTACCACCACGTGCGCAAACCACAATGTTCATATGTTTACAGATATCTTTGAATTGTTCGTATGAACTTGATGAATGTCGATGTTGATATTTTTGACATTTAGTGCTTTAGAAGTTGACTGACTTTTTCAATAACCGCACGTCCTCAAATACGCGCACCCTCTGAATAAGCGCACCGTGCGCTTAATCGAATTATTACGGTAAGCAAAGACAACTTTTTTCTTTCACTGCATACAAGTGTCGGTCATCATCACATGGATATTGTTTTAACCCAACTCACCAACTTACAAGTACATGTTTGTTTATAAAAATGGTAAATATATCGCTAATCACAAAAAAAAGAGAAAATTTATTTGTAGTTAACCAATTTAGCAGGTAAATGGGTAAAAAGGTGGGTAAATATTTGTTTGTTTGTTTCAATTAAATTGTTTACATTGTCGTTGTTTATACAGAATACAATACTTTATTTAGTTCTACAATAAAACTGGTGTTAATAAAAGTCTTCAAGAAAAAATAATATACAAACACCAGTGATATTAAATCAACAAATGTCTTGCAAAATACATCATTTTAACTCGAAAATTAACTTAACATGGTGACCAAAATGTGTTGGAAAAAGCACAGACCTAATCTTTCCGGAAATACAACTCCTTCTGTAATGAAAGCTCAAAAACTGCAAGAAAAAGCCAAGTTATTATATAATTATATTAATGTCATATTTAATATATATATATATATATATATATATATATATATATATATATATATAT
>RDPX01000128.1:253941-266990 GCA_003991215.1 Morbakka virulenta
CTACTACTACTATTACTACTATTACTACCCTTACTACTATTCCTACTATTACTACTGTTACTACTATTACTACTGTTACTACTGTTACTACTATTACTACTATTACTACCATTACTACCATTACTACTATTACTACTATTACTACTATTGCTACTATTTCTACTATTACTACTATTACTACTATTACTACTACTATTACTACTACTATTACTACTATTACTACTATTACTACCATTACTACCATTACTACTATTACTACTACTATTGCTATTAGTACTACTACTACTACTACTACTAATAATAATAATAATAATAATAATAAAACCACAAAACAACAACAAGAGAAACAAAGCAACAATACGATCTGAATTACACTGTCTGCGACAAGGTTGAAAATGAAATCAACCTATCTTTTTTTTCAGCGGTTCATTCATGCTCTACTTTGCTTTTGGTTGTAAATTGGATCATTTTCCACTACAACTACACAATTTTCTACACAAGAAACAGCTTCATAACTAAAACTGTGCTTAGAACACTCTTTGGAAACTTCTTGCACTAAATTAAAAATCATCTTTGCATCATAGAGTGGATTTCGTTTGCAGTGTACGTGGAATTTTTATCACGGAATGCAGTACTAAACTAGAAAAGCACTCAAGGAGTGTAAACCTGCGTCAAGCACCCTCTTTCCTCCCAAAATGGAATTTTTACCAGATAACTACATTCATTTTCATAGATAAATAAAATCACATGTTTCATACCACAAGCATAATTCTTCCATCGTGCTTTCATCATTAATATCTTCTGAAAATTTCATACAAATCCGTTTGTTACTTTTAGAATTGCTTTGTACAAAAACCGACAAAAAGACCGCTAAACAATCGAACAAACAAATACATGACGAAGCATCCTTTTCTAAATGGCTTGATTCTTACGATGAGACCGATCAATAACCAAGTTTTATCATTTTGCCTTGCCCTATTATGAACATTTTCTGCAAAGTTTATTCCAAGTCCGTTCGTAACTTTTAAAAGTTATTTTGTAATAAACAGGCTGACAAACAAACAGTAACGAACCGGCGAAATCAACCACTTTGGCGTTGGAAATTATGAAGCATTGTTTTACTGGAACAAATGAAATGTAACATCAGTAGCACCAAAACGAACAAAGTATTATGAAAACGTTCAAAACCAAAGCTTGGTTTCTTGTTAGAAAAACACAGCCTTGTAAATTATATAAAAATATGTATATATGTATGTATATATGTATATATATAAATATGTGTGTGTATTATATGTATATTTTTTAGACATAACAGGCTTTTCAAAATGTTTAGATCGATACGGGTGTCTTTCCCACCACCAGCACCCCACCACCCCTTCCCAATCTTGCAAGAAACACTCTTTTGTTGCAGTTGTGACGCGATTTAACAGTGAAGAATGCAGGACCCCTGTGCGCAACGAGACAATAACAGATCAAATTCAAGTTAAAGCCAGCCCACTTTGCAATTTCACAAGGAAGAAATAAGTTCTTCCATATCCTTGGGCAGTGAAGTCCATACATTCTAAAGATTCCAAATGATCTCTCAAAGTTTAACTTAGTAGCAGTTGTCAACGACAACCGCTCTGCACCAGATTGCATCAAATAAAGAATTAAATCACCGGATCTCTCTTTCTTCAGGTGAACTGAAGAATTCACAGTTGCATTTTTTTCAACATTAAATGCTCTTGTGTAATACCGGGCTATAAATAATGAAATATGACAATAAGATCTCATTGTTGTGTATCTGGCGCAACACCAAGTTACCAAACGTAAACAGGCTCTGTCGAATACTTCGACTGAGGTCTCCAAAAACCTGCTCCACTCGTGGCGCATTCTCACCATGTTATCACCTGAAAAAAACCCGGTTAAAACACGATAAAACACGAGTTTATCAAACGATACACTTACTTGTCAATTTTAACAGAATTCTCTTCTTAGCTTTGTTAACCTGTGGGTGAGAAGGCAGATGAATAAAAATGAGAATGAAAGCGTTGTCATTGGCTTATGTGAATAAAATTTGCAAATTCCAAGCGACCACAAAGTGAGCCTTTGACACACTCTTGAACGAAATTCGATCGCCCTTACAAAGCGGTTTGCGGGATGCTGTGCGAATCACATCTTCAATATCTGTGAATATCAAATAATAATTGCTAATGTCTAACTATCTGTCAAGTAATAAGATAAACAATGCAACTAAATACAGTTAAGCCGCCAAAAGGAAAACGACGTGATCTGTGCAAAGCTTGACATATGATTGTTGCAAATTTGACGTTTGGTTATTGTTGGCTTCCACTTTTGAAAAGCGCGTTGAAACGCATTGAGGTGGTGAGTTGATGGCCATCCAACTGAAACCTCGCTTTCTGAAACCTGGAGGAACGTTTGTTTTACCCCTAGGGTGGTTTCACCATTGGGGCATTCTAGGTATGCTTTTTTGCACATCTTGAATGCCAATGCGGCAGAGTTTACAATTTCTGATATTTCTTTCCTTTTTTTGAAGTAAAGTTTATGGTATCAAATTAATTAGTAAATAAATAACAACCAGATTGCCGTGGTCGTTAAAAGCATTTTTTTTCCAATTTACCAAGCTGTATAAAAAAAACTGACAATCTTTAAAATGTAAGCACATTATTAACCCCAATTAAAACATCTCATGAATACAGAAAGTAAAAGTAGTTTTTAGAAATACAGAATAGTCTAACGTCCGAGACGCAAATCGATAACAAACAAACCAGTCTCTTTTTGTTTGCCGTCTCAACTTCTCCAAACGCAACCGAAAAATACCTAATGCCGTCAATGAAACTTGTGGATGAAGTTGCAGGAGAAGATACAAGACCTTTGGGAAAAGGTGAGGTCTTGCGTGGTCCTAGAATCAATGTCCACTTGAAATAATCATAGTATGACTGTAACAAACACATTCCTTATTCACAAAGACCAGCAGTCGAATTAGACATGGTGCAGTGGCTTAATGGTTAGTGCAACGGCACCGTATCCAATAGGTTCCGGGTTCGATTTCCCGAGCGGGCGACTCTGGAACTTCACAAAGCCATTGGTTGGGGTCAGGAAGAACATCCAAGCAAGTAATTCTTCACTGCCAAATCCAAGTCCCTATGAAGGGCACCGTCTGAGCCACACTGAAGAAAATGATGTTAAAACCATAAAAAAATAAATTTAAAAAAAAGAAATAAAATGGTGTCCATTATAAACGGTGTAGAGTTTGTACATACATCTCGTACCATAAACCTGGCCTGAGAAAGGAAGCCTCTTTGAGAGACAACGAGGTCCTGGAGATTAATGGCATGCTCTGTTATCTTGGGGTTACGGTAATAGGTCAAATGGTTCAAGAGATAGCAAATCCTTTGGGGGGAAAAATACTTTTGCAATGATTTTATCAGAGAATCGCTGGTTTCAGGTGTATTCGATGAAGCAGGGCAAAGCATGGATGAAAAGGAAAAAAATATAACAAGACAAATAAACAGGCAACAAAAGGTAAGAAGAAACAAACAAAAAATGTGAAAAGAAAAGAAAAGAAAAAGCGAAAGAAACAAACAAAAAAAGAACAAAAGAACTAAAGAAAAATAAATGAAAGAATAGAAAAAAATGGGATATTAGGGGGATATAAGTAAGTAAGTAAGTAAGGATGGAAGGAGAAAGGATGGAAGGAGAGAGGATCCAAAGAGAAAGGATCGAAAGAGGAAAGGAGGACAAGAAAGAAAGGAGGACAAGAAAGAAAGGAGGACAAGAAAGAAAAAAGGAAGAAAGAAAAAAGATAGAAAAAGCCAAAAGAAAGAACTGACAGAATATATATCGACAAACGAAATGCCTTAAATGATACACAATGAATGCAACAGTTGCAACACTTGCTGTAACTTATTCATCCGGTACGTAAACGAGTTCAATCAACAAGCTAACAATTCTGGTAACTATCAAGGCAATATCAATAAAATACACTACATCTTTTTATCATCGTGTTTTGCTTTCCCATGTACAAATGAAGTATGTTATTACTCAATGTCCTCTTAGGGATTGTTGGATTAATAAAAAGGTTTCCATAAATAGGTAATTTTCACTTTAAAACACACTAACATGTCTCTGTGAGAATAAATAGCTTTTAAACATTTGAGACAATTCAACTTCACTTAGGTCACAGTTGCTCGATTTATCCAATCATTGAGATGTCATTTCAAAATTTCAAAAAGTTCAAATGTCAAGAGCAAAATAATATTTTGGCCAAGGCAACATACCAACTACTCGAGTAGTTGCGCATTTTAGAGCTTGATCTGCCATGTTTACTTCACGACCTTATCTTTCTATCTTAGCGTCATTCACAACTTATATAATAGATGAGGGATACTTTGCTTTTCTTTTTTTTTTCTCGTAAAGTTATGCAGATAAGGCTTACGTTTCATTAAGATTATATCCTCTCAGTTGTTTAAACGTAACCTGACAATAAACCAAATCCTTAGCGGTGCTTTGTGAAAGCTTTTTTGCACCCGAATACGCTGATAAACATGCTGGGTAAAAGAATGAGGATATGTACTCTACCGGTGTGAGTAGTAAATAAGAAAGCAGGAAAAACAATAAAAATAAAGATAAATTTAGATTTTGTTTTCAAATACTTATTATCGAATATATACTGGTTACTACTAATTATCTTTATCAATACTTGTATGATTATATTCAGAAAAACTGTCAATGTAAAGATTTTTATAAAACATTGGGTTTTTTTACACTCGTAACAACTTTCCGCTCGTTATGGCACCTTATTATTTTTCAACGTTTAATCTTTCAAAAATCATCATCATCACCATCATCATTATTATTATTATCAGGAAGGGTATCCGGCCAAGAAATTTCTCACTGCCAAAATAAAGTTTCTCTGAAGAGCACCATCTGACCCTCAATTGCTAGGTCAATGACATTAACACCAAAAAAAACATTACCATTATCATTATGATCATATCGTGACATACCATTACCGAATCTATTCCTGTCCAGTTCTCTCTGCATCCCCGAGATCTTCGTCAGCGTACTGAGACTATAACGGGCACCCTGTGAAGATGTTTTGACTGTCTGGTTTACTCCACAATGGTATTTACCCCCAGTGGTAAATTCTCACCTTGTGGAAACCTTTAATCCCGCTATTATTTACGCTTGTCCTATCAGCATCGTCACATGACACGAATGCTTTATTTTCCATTTCCTGCAGCTAGTAATTGCTGTGTGCTTGTGACTCGACGTTCTGTCCAAGCCTCATTTTCATATACCAATCACGATTCCTCCTCCTCACGTGTCATGCTCTCCCAGATTGTTGGCGATTATGGTTCTCCACAAACTTCTATCCTTCGCGGTTCTTAGCAATTGCAGCTCACTCTTTCCTGACCATGTTGCTATGGCTCCTAGGTAGTTCGTTCTTGGCCTTCCCCTGCCTCGTTTCCCTGTATTTCCCCTGTATTACTGCATCTCGCCAAGAATAATAATGAATGTACAAAGAATAATATCTACCGCTAACAGCGTGAATGGGGTTGATGATAACAACAAAATCAAAATTACGTCATTAACTTCAGGAACTTTACAAGTAAAAACTTTCCTCCGTCCGTGCAAAAGAAATCAATTCATTATTGTCTCATTCCTCAGTATTCTACAACTGCTTTCATACGTTTTTCGTCCTGACCAAAATTAACTAGGGTCTCGTGACATGGACGCTCAGGGTGATCATTTGACATTTTTTGCATCCAACCCAAAAATTGTGCAATAAAAGTAATCCTGTAAATAATATTTGTGTCATTGATTAATTTTTGGGCAACTGTTAAACAAATTTACTTTTAAATATTTTTTTCTTCTTTTTAGTATTTTTCGTTACAAATTGTAATTAATGTTCAATTTTCATTTTAAATATATTTCATTTTAAATATATTCTCTATATAAAATAATGACTGATTGTTGGTAACCTATCTGGAGAAAATTATTATTGTCGTTGAGTTCTCGGAAATAAAAGCAATCATTCTGCCTGCGGGTAGAAAAGAGATGACAGTTGAAGTTCTTTGCCCTCGGTCTCTAAATGACAACAAGGATCTGTCGTTTTGCGCTAAAAAAATAGAATGCTACTCCAAATTAGGAACTAGAACCATGTGATGTTAGGCACCCACAAAACACCGGCCTTGGCTATTGTGAAACCAAATGGAATCGTGTATCATCAACGGCGCACATTTTGAAGTTCAAACGGAAGTTCTTTAACCTGCTCTCAAAATAATACCATCATCTAAACCTGACTTTAAAAGTCATGTAAATAAAATAGGAACTTCCAGACAACGTCAACAAACAACAATAACCTGTATTTTTTTTTTGTATTTTTTTCTCGTGCAGAGGTTGTTGAATTTTTCCTTCGCGTCAATAAACATGAATCAAACCAATCGTAGGCGTTCACATTCTTGACTTCCAGCTGTCATATCCTACATTATTTACGTATTTCAATATATGCTACAATGTCGGGTAAACCGAACAATTAAAAATGTCCTTTTTTCTTCATTGTCTCATTCTTCTGTTTGAAGTAATTAAGCGACAAGTAGAACAATAAGACGTGAAAAGCCTCGGATACCATCTTAATGACACAGACGTGATTCAATGCCAACACGTCTGTACATGTTTGGCTTCAACCCTGTAAACAAATCTGTCTCATTTTCAAGTCAAGTAAAAAAAATCATTGTTTCCACTGTTAAGGAGTTTTAAGGATATCGCTAAACCTATAGAGCCAGTCTGTAGGGTCACTAATATCAATGTAGCAGCAACAGGTTGGCGAAACGCTTCATCTTCAAGCAAACGAATCGATTTTAAGGAATTCGAACTGCTTTGAATAAACGAGGTTGGGATGTGGGCACAAATTTCAAATGGCAATAACTTCAAAGGTCATTAATTTCAAAATTATTAACACCAGAAAAATGGGCTTTGTGAAAACCTTTAAAATAATGATCATAAAAATTCTTTTGAATATCAAGGAAATTACTCCACTTTCAAGCTCGCAAATTTGGAGTACTTTTGTAGGAAATAATAGAAGACTGTACAGCGAGGTTTGTGTGATCAGAATTATTAAACCTGGTTCACAAATTTGGCTGTAAAATTTAAGTTTTTAAAAGTTTTAGGGATATGTTGTGGTGGTTACCTCAATTTTGATTAATTTACAAAGGCTTTTAAGTATTAATTTGGGAGCAGTTACTAAGCAATAAGCAATGTTTTCTTGCAATTACTTTTACAGTGCTGTAACTGTCTTCAGCACTCTTGTAACTAGGTCATTGTTCAGACAGTCGAAACCAGCTACCACTCTCTTCTCTGCATTCGGTATCCCTTTCGTGTTACACACCCAGTTTTACGGTTCCGCCGTCAAACAAGAATACAGTCAATTTGGCTGCAGTTCCCACCAGACTCCGTAAGTCACTAGAGAACCAACCCTCTTCACAAAATGAGTCACTGTCGTATTGTTAACAACAGCAAACTCGAGTAATTTCTCTTTCAGTGTAACGGATTCCATACCCATTTGCACCACGAAACCAGCATAACCTTTAGGGCAATCTTCCAATGTGACCAATAAAATCGAAAATCTAGTTAAGATTGAGAGTACTCCCCTAAAAGGGGTACTTTGTGTCACCTAATTTTTACAATAGCACTCATATGGGAGGACTTTCAACAAAAATCCTGAAAGAACGAGACCTCAAGAATCCCAACACGAGAGAGTGGAGTCTCATTAAAACCAACACGTGGAAGAGCTTGGTTCCTAAGGCAACAATATTGACATTATTTGTACGTTTGTTGCTGTATTGTTGCATTCAAAAATACTTGTGTGAACGCATGCGTATTCCCGACGGAAATTAGGGTAATCTTATTCTGGCCCCTTTTGATGTAGGAAATACCAGTGAAACAACATTAACGAACCGTGAAAAACTAAAATAATAATTAAACGTCACTACAATGCCGTACCGTATGCTCAAGTATAGGACTGGTGAATTAAAGACGCTTACACATATACAAAGAGAAGTAGGTCCGGTGAAGTGCAATTCTTGAGCCGGTGATTATATACGTAATATGAACAGCCGGTTAAGTATCTCCGTGCTTTTTGTTAGTATGCTTTTACAATTATGATTTACATATTTTCAAAAAGAGAAAAGATGGAAAAAGATGATGGAAAGATTGGCCTTAAAAATGAAGATGCACAGGATAGAACAAGATGGAAAAACAAAAATTGGTCCAAAGTCGGTAACCCACCGACAGAAAGAAAAAGGCTGACTATAAACAATGGATGGATGGATGGATGGATGGATGGATAGATGGATATTTTTAAAAAGATTTATGAAACCGACTATACAACAACAACCAAAAAATATAATAAATGTAATGATAACAATTCTTCTGAAATACGGTATCAGTTGTAATATAACCAGCAATCGTCCACTTTTCAAATCATTTGCCCCAAATTTCAAAATCTATTTTTGAAATTAAGGTTTCCTACATCAAAGTACAGAATGCCAGCTAATTTACTCCATTTCCTCTCCTGTCAAAATAACGGAAATCTATTGATATCATCTAACTACCACACAAACAATAGCAATCTTCTCCTTCCCACAAATATGCCAATGTCTTCCCTCACTCTATTTATTTCTTCTTCATAATCATCGCATTCAAAGTTATTTCCAGAGTTATGCAGGTTCAGTTGGACTAGAGAACTTCTGTTCAGGCCGACCTTTTGTGCAAGAAATACATTTTTCTTAACCTTACTCGAAAGCCAAGCGTGAACAGTATTAGGTTAAGTGTCAGATCAATACCTGAATGGAAAAATAACGATATCAAAAATGCGGGTAGGAGGGCAATGGTCGATGAGTAAGTCACGGTTTCATTTAAGCGACACTTTTGTTTCCTGACAATACTGTTTCTTTTCACCCGCGAGAAAGTCGCGCGGGTCCGCGGGTCTACACATCACTTGTTTCTTTCTGTTTAAAAGACTCACTAAATTTTAACGTCAAACGATTGATCCACGTTGTCAAATAGTGGCTATGCAAAATAACCCCCGTCATCCAGCTTTCACAAGCGATAACGTCCCTGGGGTTCTTGTCTGTCTCAACGGGTAAACCACGAGTTTATTTACGCGACATTTTCGTTTTCTGATGTTTTTCATCCGCAAGAATGTCGTGCAGCGCCGCGGGTCTCTACACATCACTTTTTTCTTTCTGTTCAATAGAATTTTCCCCTTAATTATAACGTCAAAAAGTGGTTTAAAAAATTNGGTGAAGTGCAATTCTTGAGCCGGTGATTATATACGTAATATGAACAGCCGGTTAAGTATCTCCGTGCTTTTTGTTAGTATGCTTTTACAATTATGATTTACATATTTTCAAAAAGAGAAAAGATGGAAAAAGATGATGGAAAGATTGGCCTTAAAAATGAAGATGCACAGGATAGAACAAGATGGAAAAACAAAAATTGGTCCAAAGTCGGTAACCCACCGACAGAAAGAAAAAGGCTGACTATAAACAATGGATGGATGGATGGATGGATGGATGGATGGATGGATGGATGGATAGATAGATAGATTGATGGATGGATGCATGCATGCCTGGATGGATGGATATTTTTAAAAAGATTTATGAAACCGACTATACAACAACAACCAAAAAATATAATAAATGTAATGATAACAATTCTTCTGAAATACGGTATCAGTTGTAATATAACCAGCAATCGTCCACTTTTCAAATCATTTGCCCCAAATTTCAAAATCTATTTTTGAAATTAAGGTTTCCTACATCAAAGTACAGAATGCCAGCTAATTTACTCCATTTCCTCTCCTGTCAAAATAACGGAAATCTATTGATATCATCTAACTACCACACAAACAATGGCAATCTTCTCCTTCCCACAAATATGCCAATGTCTTCCCTCACTCTATTTATTTCTTCTTCATAATCATCGCATTCAAAGTTATTTCCAGAGTTATGCAGGTTCAGTTGGACTAGAGAACTTCTGTTCAGGCCGACCTTTTGTGCAAGAAATACATTTTTCTTAACCTTACTCGAAAGCCAAGCGTGAACAGTATTAGGTTAAGTGTCAGATCAATACCTGAATGGAAAAATAACGATATCAAAAATGCGGGTAGGAGGGCAATGGTCGATGAGTAAGTCACGGTTTCATTTAAGCGACACTTTTGTTTCCTGACAATACTGTTTCTTTTCACCCGCGAGAAAGTCGCGCGGGTCCGCGGGTCTACACATCACTTGTTTCTTTCTGTTTAAAAGACTCACTAAATTTTAACGTCAAACGATTGATCCACGTTGTCAAATAGTGGCTATGCAAAATAACCCCCGTCATCCAGCTTTCACAAGCGATAACGTCCCTGGGGTTCTTGTCTGTCTCAACGGGTAAACCACGAGTTTATTTACGCGACATTTTCGTTTTCTGATGTTTTTCATCCGCAAGAATGTCGTGCAGCGCCGCGGGTCTCTACACATCACTTTTTTCTTTCTGTTCAATAGAATTTTCCCCTTAATTATAACGTCAAAAAGTGGTTTAAAAAATTAACCTGTTATCCAGCTTTCACAAGCGATATGTCTCGACACTCCTTGTCGTTGTTTAGAACTTTCCCCTGCAAGCTTCATAAACAATTAATAATGAAATTAATTCCAGCGTTATTTTGTACAGCATTCCGTGTACTGTTCAATTATGCCGTATGGTCGGTGAGTACAAGAAGTGTTCGATTTGTTATTTTTGGTGCTGTCGTTTCAATGGCTTTCCTGTATCAACGAGGCAAGGAGATATTCTCTTAAAAAACAAATTGTGAGAAACCCTGTCAATATATCATCTGATAGCTCATTATTTACGTCAAGACACGAAATATCAGCTTCTGTGACAGTTCGTGGTGAACATTTTGGCAACTTCGTTTCCAATCTGTGGACATTATACTTCAAACAAACGTGAATGAATTTGAAATATTTCAATCAAAGAAACAAATTGTGCTCCCAACTGATTACCAGCGATAAGAACGGAGATCTATACAAGAGGAAAACTTAACTGTGTACACTAGATAAAAATACTTTTTTTAAGAAAGAACTGGCATCGACGAGACTTGACGTAATGAAAAAATCTCACTGTCAATCGTATTAACTGTATGTACCATAATGGATATTTCATAATAACAACTATTATTCGTACTCTGATGTCATCAAGATGCCTAGCAAACAATGAACCACAAAACATCAACAGGTACATATTTTATAAATACATAAAATGCAGGCCACAAAGAAAACATCAATTGGACATAAGAATTATAATACATCTGGGGGTCAAAGGTATAATTTGACATTATAAACAACTGAAAATCAATCAATCACTCAATTAATTTGTAAATTATTCTTTAAACTATGATAATTGCATGGTTGACCATTGTTCAATTTCGAAACAGTTTTATTTAGTCTTTCGATTCCATTAATATTAAATGATTTTAAATTACATAATTAATGTTATCCAAACAGGCATATTTTGTTCTTACAACTGGAATAAATTATTGTAAAAATAAATGAATTAAAATTAGAATATGGCATATTAAACCTACACTAAATGATATTGGTATAATTAGAGATGACTGTGTTATATCAACCCTAACGCCTACTCGCAAAACGTCCACAATTCATTCTGGTAAGACTGACATAATAAATAATTAAATATCGTACGAGAAAAGGTGTATTTCGACCAATTAACTTGAAGAGGAATAGCTTTGTGGTTTTTACATAAACAAAAAGTCAGCAAATGAGATTAAGTTGACCCTCTATACGATAACGAATGGCAGCTACAATAGGCAAGCGAGAAAAGATGACATAGTAGATAATACGTTTCCTGTACACAAACATCAGATAAATTACGTAATATACAATTTATACCATAAAATATATAACATAATATATATGTAATAGAATATTTAGTAACAACCTGCGGAGTTATGGCTTAGTAGTCAAGGAAGCTGTATTAACCAGTAACCAAGTTGTTTCACGTTCGATACGAAAGTCAAAATTGACAAAGAACCACTGGTTAGCATCAGGAAGAGTATCCGAGAAAGAAATTATTCCTCGCCAGCTCATTGAAGTTTCTTACAAGGGAGCCATCTGTGCCTAAGAACTCGAAAATTAAACCGGGCAACCTTATTTATAATAACCGTTGCAAAAAAACCCTCTTAATTTCATATTTTTAACTATTACATAGTTTCAAATTTACTAATTATTTCACATTTGGTGACCTGAACATATGATACACTGACAGACAACCATCTTGATTTGATAAAAATTACATGGCTAAATTAAAAGTCGGTGAAGATATTCGGTAGTTGTCAGTTACTTAGTGAAACATATTATAAGAAAAGATGAAGACTCTCTCTAGTTTGTTGTGACGACAAAAACAAAAATACAGCAAATGATACGGGGCGGAAACCATTAAATATGATACCACTGGTGTATTTTACTCATATCCACGGTAGTGTAAGTTCTTCTATAAGTTTGGAGAAGTCGAAACTGACAAGATAATGATGATGATGAAGATGGTGATGATGATGGATGATGATTAATAATAATAATATCGCACACACTTAGGTGTGATACATGCACCAAGTTCGCCCTTATCGGGCTGGGAGTCGGATCGGTTTGCTGGGGTTTCTACCCCTGAGTCTTTTGTGGGCTCATATTGCTCCGCCACTAATAATAATAATGGAAACTTTTTATTTTTTCATCTGAACATATACAATTACAAACCTCACTAATCAAGGTAGTTTGCATTGGCTTGCCTATTTCACAAAATCAAAATTAAATATTTTACTAACAAAATCAATAAAGCGAGAATAGTTCAGGGCTGGTCCATGGTTTATTTCTACGACAGAATATATAGTATGTGGTGCGAATGATTATGTTGGAAAGTTTGGTTGAAAGAAAGCGCTCGTGTTTGTTATCGATGTTCAAAGCGTTGCACATTTTACTGAAAGTAATACA
>RDPX01000128.1:278708-295792 GCA_003991215.1 Morbakka virulenta
GAGCGTCAATTCTGGCGAGTTCTTTAGTTGGTTGTCAAGATAATGTTGTCAGGTGATTAGAAATTCTTCAATTTCCTGATGTCATGAAAACAATTCAAGCCAACAAAAACAACGGGGTTCTTGTTTGGTAAGACCTGCTGTTAGCCAAGACAGTCATTTGAAACCTCATCGGCTGACTTTTTTTTCTGTTGGTTTTATTAAATAGATTCTCCTTGGCAGAAAGACAGAAATGATGATAAATCTAAAAAGTACCTATTGCCTAAGGTAACAATCGCGTGAAAAAAAATTGTACAGTATTCCCGGGAAAAGAAACTGGTTTTACAAAACATTGCAAGACGCTGCGAATTTCTATTTCAAAAATTGGATGCTAAGACTAGATCTTTAGGATTTTTTTTTCTGAGTCTACTACAATGTAAGCACTACATGGTAAGCACTAAATGGTATGCATTACGTGGTAAGAACTACATGGAAAGTATCCCATGGTAACCACCCCGTGGTAAGCACTACATGGTATGTACCCTATGGTAAGCACTACATGGTAAGCATTAAGTGGTAGGTACCCTATGGTAAGCACTAAGTGGTAAGCTCTAAGTGGTAAGCACTACATTGTAAGCACTACGTGGTAAGTACCCTATGGTAAGCACTAAGTGGTAAGCACTACATGGTAAGCACTACATGGTAAGCACTAAGTGGTAAGCACTACATGGTAAGCACTACGTGGTAATCACTACATGGTAATCACCACATGGTAAGAGGCATGAATTGCACAAGGGTTCAAAAAACCATTTCTTTAACTGCAAACACAAAAAGGTTGTAAAAATCAATCAATTCCTATATTTTATCACCTTTACACACATGTCAGTAGGTCATGTACAGTTTTTATCTAATCTAAAAACAAGAATGAATTTATTCTGAGCTTCCTGATCACCAAAAACAGCAACTTCAACCAGCATTAATTATTTTTAATTCCCTGGAACTCATTGTTATTTATTTGTTTAAAAAAATAAATTAAAATTCTTTAAGCCTCAGCCGTGATATATTTCAAAAATAACTGAAACTTTCCTGGCCTATATTGATATTTTCTAAAAAAAACTCTGAAAATGCCCTGGGTTTTACAAATAAAATATTTTTACAAAATGCTCTCTTGTTTTAAAAAAACACGTGTCTGACTTTGCCTGAGAAGAAATTTGCGTTTGTCAAGTGATTCTTTATGTCGCTTGTTGACCTTTTCAAAAACAACAACAAACCTAATCAATGATGCGATTAGATCCAAAATCCAGGTAGCTTCATCCTTTAAATGACCTTCCAAAGTGTGATCTTTTATGAATCAATCTTAAAAGAAGAGATTTGACATCTTGATGCAAACAGTCTGCTTCAAGCTCTTCAATATCATCCCAACCAAGTCTTGAATGAACACGAATTTGTTTTGACTTGATCTTATGAAATCAGTGGGGTTATTTTTTTGTTTCTTCCTGTTCTGACCATGGTTTTCATGCTGAGAAGAGGTGCACACAAAAAGGAAGTGACAACCTGATCTTCAACCATCAAACAGCAGGTGAGGGCTTCATTGACTGGCACACACTTCCCGAATCCTCACCACTGATTCTTTCATTCTCACGATTAATCAGAAGAAAATATCACAACATATCCTATCAGAATCAACGCTAAATATCAAGCATTCTAATTTATTTTATTCTTTTGATCATTTCATCTGCTGTTGTGTTTTATTTCTTATCTGTCTGGTTTTTATCAGTCTTGAAAGAAAATTATAAAAATTCTTGACTTTGTGGACTCGGTGAAAGGCATTGGTGTAGGATAATTATCATGTTATACGTTGTAAGTTATTTCTGAGCTACGTTTCAAAAGATACTTCTTCCATCATCAGCCTCTCCCTATGTCACCCCTGACGATGATCAAAGTATCCATCGAAACGTTGCTCTGAAAAACCGTACAAGTCATATTATTATTATTAATAATATAATTAATAACGAATATGGTCAGAAGAAAATACTTATTTATCAAAGGAATTACAATTTACGTTCGTAACAAAGCATTTAATCAACACAAAACAGTCAACTTGATTCCATATACTTTCTGACTCTCACATTTCTCAAATGTTTCAATCAACACATACAATTTGGCATCGTGCACTCAAAACCACTTTGAATATCAAACATACCTAAAGTAATTCGATGAGATTTAAATCCTAATAATATCACATCGCCTGATTTCAATAGAGCATCAAGTTGAATTTGTATTTCCTATGACCAAAATATCTAATAAAATACATTCAAATATGCACCCAGCCAGCCAGAGTACACACGAACATCACAATGCACGTGAACACTAACTAGCTGAAATCTTCTTTATTTTTCGGTTACCCTCTATTAGGGGTCACCACAGTGGATCATACGCCTCCATTTGGTGCACTTGGCAGCATCTTCCCATCTCACTCCCCCATCCCCCCTCGTGTCCTCCATTATTACACCCATGTCGCGTTTCGTTGGTCTTCCTCTTTAATTAGCTGAAATGCATTTCAATAATAAACTTCCTCAATTCCACTGTGACCCTAAAAATGCATTAAAACATGCCCAAAGTGCATCAAGTGCACTTAAAAACGTCCTTCAGCTCAAGCACTCATTCTGTTTAAGTGCACTAAACGTTCAACATTGAAAACAACTTGCATAACATGAGCACTAGTGTGTAAAGAAAAGACGATATTTTTTCCATTCCAACCATTTAAAGATCAGATTTCACCTCCAAGAGCCAACGATCTGCAAATGACACCACGATTCAAACCATTCCCCTTGCACATCAATGACCTGGCTCACTTGAATCAATCACAACTCCTCAGCGCCTGAATTACTTCAGACAACACTCCAATCTCCATGATTATCTTCTTTTTTTTTCATCTGCTAATTGCAGAAAAGCTTATCACCCAATGTGCAACCAGTTGACAAAAAGCTCGCAAAACAATCCGAACAATAACGGATTCGCAGTGTTAGGGTGGCTAGTCAACGTGATTTCTACAGTCAAGAAACCGAGGTGAACACACACACTAAAAATTGATACCTGTAAATCACCGCCAGAAATTGTGGTCAACAAGTAATTTGAGCTACAGGTGAGATCGGCAGGTCTCGCTCATCCTCTTTTGACACAACACACCAATTGACCGGCAACTTGCAACCCTTTCCACAACAGAACTATTGAATGAGCAGTCGCTTGCGACAATTATCACCACAAATCGCAAACTTAACAAGCCGTTAAATTTGTTAACTTATGCCAGCTGATAAAAACCTCATTTGGAAGTAAAAAAAATACTGATCGTTTGATTGCTTCCAATATGCGCTGATTTTAGGGAAAACGGCTTTGGAAAGTACCTTTTTTTTTCTGCAGGCAAAAAAAACCCAAAACCTTTTTTGTTTTTTGATGAGAGAGATTAGACTTATCTAGGCTCGGGTGTTTGATCAATGATTTTACACCTAGACAACGTTTAAATTTCAGCTTAATATGTCCGAAAAGCATTGTTTTCTTTAAGCTTGCTCATTCTTTGAAGTGTAACATGGCTTATATATCAAACGATCTTTTTTTTTAAAAAAAAAAGAATAGACTTTTTTCGTGCGATCTTTGTTTATGTTGAGTATGATTCAAGTGTTTACTGTTGTACACCAGATGAAAGTGATCCTGTCTGAAAACGTGTTTTCTTTTGGAGTGCTCCTTCTGGAAACGACAATCGTGTATTGTAAGGTCTCTTTATGTGTGAAAATATATGTGTACATATATATATATATATATATATGTGTGTGTGTGTGTACATGTAAACAGAGATCAAGTTATCTTTCAAAGAACGTTCCATCTTTTCATAATATTGGTTTGTTTCTAATATGATCAAGTGATCATTGTTGTAAACAATCACAAGTATAAATAAAACCCTTCTCCACTGCCATTTAGAACATCTTGCCTCCATGTACGTGTGTCTCCATATACGTGTGTCTCCATGTACGTGTGTCTGTGTGTGTGTTACATCTGCACAGCTCTGACGTCGTCACTTGGAATGCTGATACTTCAACGTTTCCAATCGCTTTGTTCAACACAAGAAAGGAAATGATGATAATCTTGATCAATTGAAGCACAACATTTGACAAGCCATTTTCAGCTACATGAACATCAGTCATGTATCTCTCGTTCTTCGAGAGGTATTCAAAGTTGCAAAAGTCAATGTGATGATAAGAAATTGCTTGAGAAAACGTGATTAAATGTTATGATACATTTGTATCCTTCCCCTTGGCATAAAAATCTCATCAACCAACTAGAAATCATACCTATATTCCATCATCACATGACGCATGTATATTATCAATCCATCATTATTTTTTTTGCCTCTCTTTTATAAAGTGATGTATTTTATAACCCTGATCTCAAAAAGCCCTTATTAAAAAATAACAAATAAAAAAAACAACAACAAACGATTCCATTACAACATGATCGATGCTCTGTATTCACTTCAAAACTAGTTTTAATGTTATTCTTCAAAGAAACACCCAATGTGAGTGTGTATGTGTGTATAAATGATCAAATCAGATGTCATTAATCAATATAATAATCATCACTTAACTTAATAATCATCATATACCCAAAATATCAACGTTTTTTTTAAAATAAAAATCCCCAGTTTTGCGAGGCGTTTAAAAATGGATCGATTGTCTTGTTGAAAATCAAAACTTTACAAGATCGCAGCATATGCATTCTCAAATTAACAACAACAAAAAAAAAACCGGTTCTTTTTTTTTTTCTTCTCTAATTCCACAATGTGATCAATGAAGAATGACACACACACAAAAAAAATAAGAAAGTGAATTCCCACTCGAACAAAAAAAAAAAATCATTCTGGTTTCCTTAATGAATCATTCTCGATGACAAAATAAAAATCGCCTCTTCAAGTGAAGCCAAAAAAAATTTTAAAAAATCAACTCTTTACTCTATATCTATACATCAAAATAAACACACAAACATATAAAAAAACCCAACAAAAACAAAAAAAAGAAAAGAAAAACAACAATTTGTAAGCAACTCTCAATGAAGCGAACAAGGGGTTGCCTCACACGCGACTCACTTCTCCAAACACACACAACCAAGCTTTCCTTTTATCCCACAAGAAGTAAATAAAAGAAAAACCCCTTCAATTGGCTTTGAAAAACATTTGTCGACCGTTTGGGGCGGTGACACTTGCAAATAAATCAACTTAAGAGATCTCCATTACCAGCAACAAACTTGTAAATGGTCTTAGCTACAAATTAGCGAAGACTTAGAAAGACAGGTCTTTAGTTTAATGTCAACTTTATCTGGCACATATTTCATAATATCAACGCAAATATGCTTTGACTGGAACTCAAGACATCATAGATCATAACGGTGATTCGCTATGCTGCAAACGGTTGTATTTCTAAGGAAAAAACCCATGATTTTTTGAAGGCAGTCTGGTATTTCTTGCCAGTTGACTTTCGCGCTCCTACTTGGAGAAACCTCCTACACAACTTGATATCTCGCCGCTCTTTTAAACCCTGAAAAATCAACTGATGTGCTTTGTAAAGTTGCTTACCTTAATGATTATCAAAGTCTGACTCTTATCCCAAGTGTTTTGCAACAAATATCGGCTATTTCTGTCGAGATTATCGAGGAACAAGCAATCGAAAATATGAAGTTAATGTCCAGACATAATATTGAACGAGAAACCATTTGCACCTTTTGACAGCAAATTGGGTTGCCGACAATTTGAAAAGGACACGCGGGAAAGCAACGCTGATTGGTTGAAAAGAGCAAAAGGAAAAACCTTGCGTAAATTATTTTTATTAATAGAGATATGTTGTTTTGGGCAATCGTTGAGAGAAAGGAAAATCCCTCACAAGACAATCGTTTGACAAATTAAGAAAAGGAGGTGAGAAAGTAAGATTGTATTACACAACTTGCCTGTAAAAGGTTTACATTTGAAGTGTAAATTTAACACCATGTTATTATATCTCATATATTCCATTAACTTTATCATCGTAAAGACAGACGAGAGAGAACAGAATGAGAGAGAGAGGAAGAATAAGAAGAACAAGAACAAGAGAAAGAACAAGAAAAACAAATCAGGGTAGGAGATACACAGAGAGATACGGAAACACAACGAGAAACAGGGCAGGCCAAGACAAAAATAGAAAGAAACACACAGAGAGACACAGGGAAAGAAAAAGAGATGTACAGATAACGACACGCACACAGGGACTGATCATTTATTTATTATTTTTATTATTTCTTTCTTTATTCATTTAGTTATTTATTCTTGATTTCCATATTATTTATACAGGATTACAACCAGACTGCAAAGTATTAACAAGTGATTGTGTTACACCTCAGCATCGACCGGTGATATGCAAGATCACATTGCAAACCCCATTACAACGGACTAAAAAAGCGGAGCCAAGAATCAAATGGTGGAAGCTTAAAGAACNCGCGTAGGACTTGGCTCGAATCCCCTCTATCGACGAACTGAGACATGATTGTTATCATATCAGGGTGCGAGAGGACACAAGTCAAGTGGTTTTCGGTGTTCGGCTGCAGCAGGGATCTTCCACAACAGCTCTGATATAGCCAATCTCCAATTACTACGTTTTGGCAGCCAGTTTCAAAATTCCCCTTCAAGTAACATTCTATCTGGATGGTCTACAGGGCATCTCTTGGCTTGCTCGAATGATTTTAGGATGGCCTACCAATGTTTTGAAACTTGGGACATCCGATTCCGGATTGATGGCTTCCAGTGGTGTGGATTGAAGTTGTCCTGTTACGACCCAAAGTGCTCTGTTCTGGGCACGTTCTAATTTCTCCATGCCAGTCTTGGAAACCCACGGCTTCCTGGCTGGGCCCGCATAGCTGAGTCTGCTCTGAATAAAAGCGTGAAGCAGCGCGAGTAGGTGTGGTCGCTCCCATAATACTGATTGTCTTCTGCATTTTTGCTTACACAACTTGATATCTCGCCGCTCTTTTAAACCCTGAAAAATCAACTGATGTGCTTTGTAAAGTTGCTTACCTTAATGATTATCAAAGTCTGACTCTTATCCCAAGTGTTTTGCAACAAATATCGGCTATTTCTGTCGAGATTATCGAGGAACAAGCAATCGAAAATATGAAGTTAATGTCCAGACATAATATTGAACGAGAAACCATTTGCACCTTTTGACAGCAAATTGGGTTGCCGACAATTTGAAAAGGACACGCGGGAAAGCAACGCTGATTGGTTGAAAAGAGCAAAAGGAAAAACCTTGCGTAAATTATTTTTATTAATAGAGATATGTTGTTTTGGGCAATCGTTGAGAGAAAGGAAAATCCCTCACAAGACAATCGTTTGACAAATTAAGAAAAGGAGGTGAGAAAGTAAGATTGTATTACACAACTTGCCTGTAAAAGGTTTACATTTGAAGTGTAAATTTAACACCATGTTATTATATCTCATATATTCCATTAACTTTATCATCGTAAAGACAGACGAGAGAGAACAGAATGAGAGAGAGAGGAAGAATAAGAAGAACAAGAACAAGAGAAAGAACAAGAAAAACAAATCAGGGTAGGAGATACACAGAGAGATACGGAAACACAACGAGAAACAGGGCAGGCCAAGACAAAAATAGAAAGAAACACACAGAGAGACACAGGGAAAGAAAAAGAGATGTACAGATAACGACACGCACACAGGGACTGATCATTTATTTATTATTTTTATTATTTCTTTCTTTATTCATTTAGTTATTTATTCTTGATTTCCATATTATTTATACAGGATTACAACCAGACTGCAAAGTATTAACAAGTGATTGTGTTACACCTCAGCATCGACCGGTGATATGCAAGATCACATTGCAAACCCCATTACAACGGACTAAAAAAGCGGAGCCAAGAATCAAATGGTGGAAGCTTAAAGAACCAGAGATGGGAGAAAGGTTCAAGAATGAGATCAGAGAAAGACTTGGAGAGGTCTTGCCAGTAAACTGGAAGACAACGGCAGATGGAATTCGTACAGTGGCCATTGAAGTGCTCGGTAAGACCACTGGTAGGCTAAAGAAGGAGAAAGACACTTGGTGGTGGAATGAAAAGGTACAGGAAAGTATAAGGAAAAAGAAGCAAGCCTTCAAGAGGTGGTATGCAGATGGAGAAGAAGAAGCTAGAGCAGTGTATAGGGAGGCAAAGAAAGAGGTCAAGCGAGTAGTGGCGAAAGCAAAAGCAGAGGCATTTGAGGAACTGTACAACAACATGGAGACATGCGAAGGAATGAAAGCTGTCCACAGATTGGCTAAACAAAGAAACAAGGACACACAAGACATACAACACGTTAAGATGATGAAAGATGAAGATGGCGTTGTATTGATGTCAGAACCGGAAATCCTGGGGAGATGGAAGGGGTATTTTGAAGACCTAATGAATGTTGAGAACCCCAGGGAAGGCCGAGAAAACAGTGGAGCAGTCCAGGACAGAGAGATAAGACCAATCACACGAGAGGAAACTAAAAGGGCACTTAGCAAAATGAAGAACGGTAAAGCAGTTGGTCCAGATGAAATACCAGTAGAAGCCTGGAAACACCTTGGGAATTGCGGAATTGAACTCCTAACAGACCTATTTAATGATATCCTTGAAACAGAGCAGATGCCGGGAGAATGGAACAAAAGCACATTAATCCCAATATACAAGAACAAAGGAGATGTGCAAAGCTGCCCGAACTACAGAGGAATAAAGCTGCTAAGTCACACCATGAAGGTTTGGGAGAGGGTGATAGATCAGAGAGTCCGGGAGGAGATCGAAATCAGCCCAGAACAGTTCAGCTTTGTGCCCAAGAAAAGCACAACGGATGCCATTTTTGCGCTCAGAACTACAGCGGAGAAGTATCGGGAAGGCCAACAAGAGCTTCATTGTGTATTCATCGACCTCGAAAAGGCATTTGACAGGGTACCGAGAGAGGAAATTTGGTATTGCATGAGAAGGAAAGGAGTCTCGGAAAAGTATGTGCGCTGTATTCAAGAAATGTACAGAGAGTGTAGGACGGAGGTCAGATGTGCTGCAGGAAGGACAGAAGCATTCAGTGTAAAAGTAGGATTGCATCAGGGGTCAGCCCTGAGTCCACTACTCTTTGCTGTAGTGATGGATGTGTTGACAGATGAAGTAAGAAAGGAGGCGCCATGGAATATGATGTTTGCGGATGATATTGTGCTCATGAACACAGGGAAAGGACAGGCTGAAGAAGAGCTGGAAGGATGGCGAAATGCACTTGAGAAACGTGGTCTGAAAGTGAGCCGAGCAAAGACGGAGTACCTCTGCATAAACAAGAAAAGAGACTTACCACCAATTAAAATCGGTCATGATGATCTCCCAGAGGTAGAGAATTTCAAGTACCTCGGGTCCACCATTGAGCAAAGTGGCGATTGTTCAAAAGAAGTGAAGAAAAGAATCCAGGCAGGGTGGAGCAACTGGCGGAGCACGACTGGAATTTTGTGTGACAGGAGAGTACCGGTCAAAGTCAAAGGAAAATTATACAAAACAGTAGTAAGGCCTGCAATGCTGTATGGACTAGAGACAGCTCCTCTAACCAAGAGTCTTGAGAAGAAAATGCAAACAGCAGAAATGCGTATGCTAAGGTGGTCCCTTGGAGTCACAAGAAAGGACATGATCAGAAATGAAAGGATCAGAGGCACCATCGGGATATGTGACATCGCAGGAAAGCTGAGAGAGACACGGCTAAGGTGGTATGGACATGTGCAAAGGGGGGAGGCGGATCACATTGCTAAACGGGTGCTGAACATGGAGCTGCCTGGCAAGAGAAAGCAGGGAAGGCCAAGGAGGAGATTGAAAGACTGTGTGGGAGATGACATGAGGGAACTTGGCTTGACCGAGAAAGACGCACGTGACCGACTCAAGTGGAAGAAGTCAATTCGCTGTGGCGACCCCTGAAAAGGGAAACGCCGAAAGAAGAAGAAGAAGAAGAAAAGGAAGACGTTTAAATATGTTCTAAAAGACTTCGAATGTCTGAGTGTAAAACAAGAAAGACGTGGTTGATACAACTATTTTTAGCGCCACAGCACAGGTTAACACAAAATGTCTATTATCACACACATCTTGCAAGACTCTCCACAGCGCAACTGTACCCGTTGTAAGAGCTATAGTCGGTGATGCCCCTGTAGGACATATAGCATAGCTTGCATAATTGCTATTGCAAATGCTCAGTTCCAGAAAAACCCTGTCAATAAACGCAGTTCCTTTAGAGGTCGCAATGAATGCCGCAGAAAATAGATGGATATTTGGCAAAGGCATCGAAATCCCTTGCAAGCACCATATTTTTATAAGAATCACACTATGAACTGCCTCGATAAAATTTGATTTTTTTTCATACAATAGAAAATACAAACATACACACACACACACACACACATATATATATATATATATATATGTGTGTGTATATATATATATATATATATATATATATACACCAGTATCGAAGTATTTATTACCCATCGACAGTGCTCAATAAGATAAGAATATTAGAGCTATCATATCTATCATATGGTGGACGACAAAAAGAATCAAGAAAACTTAGTTTAGAACTGTCAGTTTCATGTTTTCACAATCGTCAGCAAAACAAAATGAATTTATATATACCGCATACACCAGCGGCTAGGTGCGTATCTGCACTGCCAGTGTTCAGCGCTCCAAGAACAGAGCTTTAATGTTATATGTATAAATATAAATAAAAATATCTGTCTCCGAGCACCTGGAGTACAACAGAAAAAAATATTTTAAAATTTCATTTAGTTATTCTTGCTTATATTAAAGAAACTACATGAAAATAGTATATTTAATTACCATCGCTTTTTTCCATTACAAGTTGTGGCATTTTTTCTTTTCCAAACATCCTTCAGTCTTTTTTATCTGACTCTGACCAATTATCTTCCTTTGTTAAGTTAAACCGCCCAAGGTCCTTCAACTTTGTGCTAGTATATCAGTGTTTGGGGCACCCTCTAATTCTCCTTTCTTAAAGCTTTCAGATACACTCTTCTGATGACCTGACTTGCATCTGTACGACACACATATCCATACATTTTTATCTTATTTTCACATGAAATCATTAATAGGCTCTACTCTCTCTTAATTTCTTGTGCCTCCTTTTCTCCAGTGCTTTTCAACAATTATTTGCAAAAGTATCACAGCATTTCTACTTCACAAGAGTTATTTTCAGTCTCTTGAGCGATTCTTAATTGCCCAAGTCGCATTCCATAAAGCAACACTGGTCTTATAGCTGTTTTTTCTAGTAACACCTTTAACTTGGCTGGCATTTTCTTATCGCATAACACGCGTGTAGGTTCCTCCTACTGATTTTGGCTTTTGCATATTCTAAGCTCAACCACTTTATGAGAACTCCGTCTTTGGTGGATGGTAGATCCCAGGTACTTGAACTCCTTTTGGTATGGTAGGGGATCCTTTTATGTGGTGGTATGTTTTCAGTCTGATATCACCGGCTTCCCCTTTAGGGACAGATGCGCTGTATTCCTTCCGTTTAGCTTCTCTCTACCTCCTTCTGGAATTTTTCACCAGACCTAGAGTCTCAGTTTTAGGATCTCTCGAATTTCTTCAGAAATGGTAATGTCGTCTAAAAACAACACGACCAACTGCGTTTTCCCTCCTATCTCTTTTGTGATGGTATCCATAGTCATGATAAAAACAAGTGACCTGGGAGCCTATCCTGATATACACCTACCTCTATCTCTATTTTCTCTGTATTTCTCACATTTATCAGGCCATCTGTTTTACAGTTCCTGCATCGATCCATGATGATGTTAATGTATGTAGTTTTAACTTGTGTGGCTAATATGTCCCTGGTGATCTACCAAGTTTATTCACATCAAAGAGCTCATTTTTATTATTTCACCTGTTTAACAATACTTTGATGGTAACATTTTTCAATCAATATTTCCCTCCACTTTCTTTGAATATCAGCCTATATATGGTTTTAGATCCTGTGTATCTAGCTCTTGCCAGCCTGTAACTCCTTAATAAGTCAATTTTTCCCAGGTCTTTTTACAGGTCTCAAAAGGCTATATCTTTTGTGTTTGTTCTCTCCCTTCTACAGATCTTCTTGATAAGCCTTTAGATTTGTCCATCTCCCTCAGCTTTCACTGACCATTTCTTAAGGGTCTTTTTCTTTCTTCTCTTAGCTTCCTAGCATTTTATTTTCTAGACATTTAGAGACTCGCATAATACTTCCCTAGCTGTTTCCATCCCTTTAGAAAGTCTCCTCTAACCTCTTAGCCCTTTTTGTCGTCATTTCTGTCGGTTTAAAGGTAGGAACCTGTCCTTCATGACCTTGTAGATGCCATCATTTTACTCTGGTTACTTTCTCTCTACTCTTATATTACCTCCTTTTCACCATGAAATCTATTATCAGGAGATGTCAAGAATGACCTTATCGTCTTTCACTCTACCTATACTACCTTGTCCCACATTGACGTAATCACTTAAATCTGATTCAAGCTACTCCTAAATGTGCAAGTGTGTGTTAAAAGGGGTTTTAGGTAATGTCTAGCCTTTTCATCTCGCAAAACCCAAGTTCCTCTCACCTTTCTCGTGTTTCCCTTCTCTTGCCTTCAAACTTAGCCTTCTATCAAAACTCAATCTTTCTTTTCTCTTAAGTCTATTTGCATTGACTCTTGTATCAGGTTTTCTGTTTTTTGAATACTTTGTGTTTACTCCTTCTGCCTGTTCCTAGAACGTTTTCTTCTCTTCCTCTTTATATCTTTGTTATGGTGCTTACGTTGTGATATTTATTTTCATCTCCTGCTTTCACAACTAAATAGTCATTGTTCTAACTTTCCATTTGTTTTTATCACTTTGTCTCTCAGTTTACTTTTACAGGAGACCTCTGAGCGCCATAGACCAATGGATTTGATGATTTAGATCTAAAACCTAACCCAGAATGATTAATTTTAATAATCTAGTCGATTCCGTATACTATTCGCCAGATAATCAAGTTTCTTTCTTACAAAATGACGTCACACAAGCCTTGTTCTCGAATTAGTTCTTTTCCTCTATGTACACAAATAAAACTACTTAAAATTTTATCTTTTGGGTTAGATTTTAGATCTTAATTATCAAGTATTTTAATATTTTGTAAGCAAGTCCCCATCAAGCAAATTCTTACTCTAGGTTCTCGTCCTACACTGTACATTGTAGTTGATTTTGCCTCTTTCACCTACAAATTTGTTTTTTTCACCAAATTTTTCACTGCAGTTTTTACTGGTAACCTTTGTTTTTTTCTACGCATACCGTATGTCCATTTTGCGCGTTTGCATTAAATCTGCTATTTCATTGATTATATTTGTCAGAGCTGCTCAGGATCGTGTTAGATGGAGATCGATCATTTCCTTGTACCCTTTACAAGATGAAACACAAGGATAATGATATGTCAAGGTCCCAATTGTAAGGATTACCGCTCTTCATTGTGACTCCCTCACGTACAACATTTTCACAACGCTGCTTCGCTTCTCTTCATACGGGAATGCCCTGACATGATCTGACTTTCTTTGAAACACAGATATTCAAAAAAGTTTTTTTCCTGTTGGGTTATTTTCCTCACAGCAAACCGTCCCCATTTTTTCAGGGCTTAGGAACGGCTACTTTCCAGGTCAGATGAAGCTTTCCGTGACCAACCAACGTAGTTTCTAAGTGAACCACAGATGATCCAACAGGAGGACTCTCTAGCTCTATTCAGAGCTACACTGACCTATTAAAGAACGCTGGGTTACACTGTTATATTAGATGTGTTTAATATTTTTAACTACATCGCTCATAATAAGGTCATAAGACCTCTGAATAGTTAAGAGCCACAGGAAGAAGGCATAAATAAAACAGATGAGTTAAATAAAAAAGGTTAACCGATTAAGAATATAGTCAGTGGGGAGGGAAGGAGAAGAAAAAGAATTCCAGAGCATAGCAGTGCGAAGAAAGATACTTATGACTTCATTAGAGATACTGCACTTAGGAACTACAGAAGAAAATGGGTAAATGTTAACTGAAAAAAATCCCGTTAAATCTGTCAAAAAAACCAGTACTGAGTCTTCTCTGTCAAAAAAGAGTGGTCCAGATGAGAGCCACATAGAGTTTAAAAGCCTCAAGGAAGTTACGTAAGACTCAACATCCTCTGAAATGTCTTTTAATGCAGTGGTAGATAGTGTTAGTATAAAGGACTTATTATGTACAATAGGACAAATTATATCAAAATGTTTGCATAATATTATTTATGTTCTATGTCCTGTATTATCTGATATCTAATTCTAAATTAGTTTAGTATGTTACCAAAGCAAAATTTTATATTTCTCTGACCATATTTTGACAAATTAGGGAAAATATGCTACAGGCACAGTGTTACCTTTGACCCATTTCATGTGAGGAATTGTATTTCAAATGTATATATAGTTTTATACTTATTAAATTTCATATACTTTCTTTCATCGATTGGCAAAGGTCATGTGCTACAACTGAAGTACCTCGATGTAGATAGGTAGGATAATTTGAAGATGTATTCTAAAATGAAAAGCGAAGAATATACCCAGTCCCTTGCATGACGGAAAAGTTTAAGTGTAAGAATGAAGGGTGGTATATGATATCGTTCGTATACAGCAATAGCATAGTTCTTAACTCTATTCACCATACTTGCACAAGTTTGAAAAATTAGGCAAAAATATATTATATTTATGACAAGTGTTATACCCATTAAATTATGCTTAGTCTTTCTTTTATCTTTGAAACCACGGAAAGTGCTCTGCTGAACTTTGTTCTTTGATTTCAGGTCACGTCGTGTTATCTAGCATGGCTCGCTACTCTTCGTGTTTTCATCCCAATGAAATTGTGGTTCCACACACACATGAAATTTCTTCTACAGTTATGGGTTCTTTTGTCGAACTGCCGGACGTAAGAACCCTCCATATTTTATTTCTCCTTCTTCCCAACTGAACTCTTGTAAATTGAAAGTAATTGCATCCGATTCATAAACTTTATATATATACACAGGGAGCAGCCGAAAGATAAAGAAGAAGAAGAAGAAGAAGTATATGAAATATTATATATATATATATATGTGTGTGTGTGTGTGCGTGTGTTTGTGTGTGTATAATAGTTGATGGTGGTCTCTGTTGGAGTGCGAAGATTCAGAGGCTTCAATCTGCACTGATGAGACTTGAGACAGCGAAACATCTGTCTTCAGCTCGAATTATATATATATACGTCTTCTTCTTCTTTATATTTCGGCTGCTTCCTGTTAGGTGTCGCCACAGCGGATCATACGCCTCCATTTTGTGTTGTCGGTAGTATTTTCCCTTCTCATTCCCATCCCCTCATGTCCTCTTTATTACATCCATGTAGCGTCTCCTTGGTCTTCCTCTCTTCCTCCTCCTTGGCAGATTCATCCCTTTTGATCACATACCCATGCCATTTCAGTCTTGGCTCCCTTTGCTTCTTCTTCAATCTCCTAACATGTTCTGTACCTCTGATTTTATTCAGGCGTGTAATTCCAAGTGCCCACCTCAGCATTCTCAATTCTGCCACCTCCAGCTCCACTTCGTGTTGTTTTGCTGTCTCTACTGATTCAAGCCCATATAGTAAAGCTGGCCGCACTACCGTCTTATATATTTCCCCTTAATTTTTATTGGTAGCTTTCTGTCACATGGTACGCCTGTTACCTTCCTCCATCCACCCCAACCTGCTTGCATTGTCTTCTTAACTAATATTTCAAATACTATTTCATATAAATTGTATTTTCACACATTTTCTACTTACTATCTTTCATATAAACAATATGAAAGCATAATTTACATCAAATTGTTCAAGCCACACTTTGACAAGCTGAAAACAAATAATTAAATATATTAGCATTAGTATTATTATTAATACTTTATATTATTATTACTATCATTATTACTATTGGTGCTATTGTTGTATTTCTAAGTACCTAAAAACGTTTGTCCGTTTAACAACAACTTGATGTACAATTTTGGTGACGTTTACATGCTTGTAAGTCCCGCTAATGCATTTCACCTATACAAATGGAAACTTGCATCAAATACCAATTGTTATCACTGTTTGAAGCCACAAACTCGTTTTATTGTCTTCATTAATTGTCACAAACCGCTAGACAGGTACCAATGGAGATACAACTCAAAACTCCACCTACTTGTAAACATCATTCTGGCAAAAAGAAAACAAAATCCGCCTGCCTCTATGGGAATAATATTAATGGGTACCAAATCCCAAACTTAATATACTCTTCTGAAGATGATGTAAAGAACACAGAAACGAGACATCCGTTTCGAAAACCGTTTCGGATCCAACTTCCTCATACCCGATTTGGTCGAAACAGTATCGGTTTAATTTATTACAGAAGTACAACAAGATGAGCTCTGCAAAAGTGGAAATAATTCATCCATATACATTTAGAAGTAACAAGCCTTGGTTTCATTAACGATAACGAAAAAGAAAAGAACAAAATTGAGGAACTCTTATATGACCTTGACAAGGACAGCAAAATAATGAAAATAAGCCACGAAACAACATGTCGACAGTCGTATTTCTTTTACTGTCGACACAACGAATACTGCTTTAAGCCCTTTTTTTTGTCTCTTTTTGTACATGCACTTTGTTTCAATTTTGCGTAGTAGCTACAATATCACACATAATAAACTGGGAAATAGATTTGAATATCAGAAAAGGCATGACATGGACTACCTGTAATAAGATGACATAGCATGGACTACATGTAATAAGATGACATGACATGGACTACATGTAATAAGATGACATGGCATGGACTACATGTAATAAGATGACATGACATGGACTACATGTAATAAGATGACATGGCATGGACTACATGTAATAAGATGACATGACATGGACTACATGTAATAAGATGACATGACAAGGACTACATGTAATAAGATGACATGGCATGGACTACATGTAATAAGATGACATGGCATGGACTACATGTAATAAGATGACATGACATGGAATAC
>RDPX01000128.1:297748-314742 GCA_003991215.1 Morbakka virulenta
CTCTCTCTCTCTCTCTCTCTCTCTCTCTCTCTCTCTCTCTCTCTCTCTCTCTCTCTCTCTCTCTCTATATATATATATATATATATATATATATATATCTTTCTCTCTCTCTCTCTATATATATATATATATATATATATATATATATATATATATATCTTTCTCTCTCTCTCTCTATATATATATATATATATATATATCTTTTTTTCTCTCTCTCTCTCATGCTAGGTCATGCTAGGTCACCTTGCGATGTTGCTGACCAATAAGGCTCTCGGTCGTACTCTTTCTCTTTTTCCATTTGATCTTTTCTTCTAATACAATTCTATATAGATTGTTTTGTCCGACAACAAGGCTAAAGAATTTCAATATACGTTTCTCTATTGTTTTCAACAGTTGTCTCATTGTGTTAGCTCTTCTCGATACTTCATCGTTCGTGACTTTTTCAATCCATGATATTTTTAGCATTCTACGATATATCCATATTCTAAATGAGGTCAACCTCTTTCCCATATCCGATATCAATGTCCAAGTTTCCGCACCATAAAGTAGTATGGACAAGATATGGCACCTTATTATTCGTTTTCTGCTTTCAGACGTTTCACTGCTATTGGTGATAAATGATCTCATTGTTTCGGAAGTTGCTCTTGCCATTGATAATATTTGGGTGATTTCAGCTTCATTCTTCCCATCTGCACTTAGCTGTTTTGCAATAGAAGTAAATGGTATTACTTCTTCCACGGCATTGTTGTTAATTTTTATGTTGTGAGGAGTGATTTTGTTCATCTTTGTGACTATCATTACTTTTGTCTTCTTTCTCAATGTTGTTTACATGATTTCTTATTTCTATGATTTCTTAAAGTGATTGAGGAATTTCATCAACGAGGACAGTGTCATCAGTGTATCGCAGATTATTGATATTCTTTCCTCTTATGGTGATTCCCTTTAGACCTTCGATACTTCCGAATATATGCTCGCAATGTATCACACTTAACTCTATTTCAATGGAATGGTTAAGGTCCTTTTCTCTCTCTATTTTTTCAAACGGTATTTCATTGCAACTAATCGTCCTGATGCTTCGTTACCTTCAACAATGCCATGATACTAACTTCACTTAACCAATAATTTCACTAGCTTCCCTAGGAGCTACGGGTACGTTACCACATCAGAGTTTCAGTGCTTATTCTACAGATCTTGTAGGGAGAACAGTATTTCAAATTTACTGATTACGATTTACCTAAATAAAAATTATGAAATAATAATAATAATAATACCTTCTTTATGCTTATATGCTCTGTTCGTAAGAAAATGGCTTTAGGACTTCACAGTGGCTCTTATTGTCACCATTTTAAAAAAATCGACAAGATTCTCTAGGTAGACGCTTCATGATCCTTCTTTCCTTTACTATCATGTTACTAACTTCATATTTCATCACGATTAAGCCTTGTACTTCTTTTTCATCTTTCTTTGTTTGTTTATCTCTTGTAAGAAATTTCGGTTTACCAAGAGAAGTCCTTATCTTTAAAGACCATTCTGCAGCTGCTTTCTTTTAAGAAGAGGAACTTTCTACCATTCCTAAACACTTACCTTATACGCTTACCATTTGTCTTAAAATGATGCTAATTTTTAGCCTATAGTTTTTATACTTTCTTTTTCTTATTAATTTTGTTTTGAACAGTTCTCTATCAGGATGTTTTCCTTTACGTTTTTCTACAATGTATTATTTCCCCATCAATCCAATAAAAATGTTCTCCAACTTACAGATCTTTGCTTTATCTCAAATTTCCTAGTTTTATTTTCTTTTGCGCTTTCTACTGTTGATTTTTTTTAAAGTATAAAGCGCCGAAGTTTACTCGATCTCGTTTCTGGTCTCACCAACCACAGTTTTACAATCTTCCACATACAAACCATCTCATGAGATTGTCAATACTGTAGCTAAGGATGTGTCTTGTCTCTGCTTTGAACTCCTCACTATCTTTCACGATGAGGTTATTCATGACCTTTAAACGATGGATTACTACCGAAAACAAAGAAAAGATAAAAAAGCCTGTCACTTCTTCTGACTGGGTTTTTAATGTCAAAGTTGCCACCTCGACGAAGTACGATGACGTAGCAGTACTTACGAAATCCACTGTATGGATACCAGCACTCTGCATGCTGAGATAATGGAAGCTGGGATGCCCCAAAATATGTTCATGTCATCATGAATTATTTTTACATCCAGATCGTGGGTATATAAGCGATAGCTATTTCATTAACTGGAGAGAGAGCGAGTCAAACTCGGGAGTATCTCAGTGGAGCTGGAATTCAATATGCTCTTGAGAGACCCAAGTCTTAGTGGCCTTCTGTAACGACAAGTCGAAGAATCATATACAGAGGATAACCGAACTGTCTGGTCGGATTAATTGTGGAGTGCGTATGTATACTTTTATGTATTTTCTTGATATATTAATATTAGAATTCCTTGCATTTGTGTAATGGATTAAAACAGCCTTCATTTTATAAGCATTATATATTATCTTATCTCTGATACTCCGTTGGCGTTTATCAGCTGTGACATTTTAAAGATAGGAAGAGTGCACGCAATTTCTTATATCTAGAAAGAAGACGTGATAATGGTGTACTATGAACTACCTCGAATGTTCTTGAGCGGAAGTGAGATCTGGTTCTTACTTTGAACTGTTTTAGTTCAAGCGTTTCACTGCGTTCCTGTTTCGGCAGCAGATGCTGTTCTACAGCCGAGTCACAATTGAAAACGTTGTTTACATTCTTGCACTGTATTTTTGACTGAATTCAGTTTAACACCAGGTTTTTCCTTGCAAACACTAAGCAAATGTTATTTTATTCTATTTATAAGTTTGGAAGACCTAGGACATACATATCTGGAATTACACTGGGATTTTAATTGGTAAACGATCACACACGAAAACAAAAGATGAGCATCACTCACGTGGACTTGGTCAAGGTTTGAAGCAGGGAGCCCTAACATGGTATCCTCATTATTGACCACTAGGCAATGGGGAAATCTGTTTGGATTCTTTCTTCATATTCTGTATCAAATAACATAAACTTTGTATTAATTATCACTATTATTTATATTAATTGTTTTTTATATCTATAAGAAAATTTTAAATTTAGCTCTGAGCATGAAGATTATGTTTCTGAATAGCAGAGCTTTACTTCTATAAATTTTTTTTAGTTTTAACGTCATTTTCCCCCAGCAATTGGGGCTCAGACAGTGCCCTTCAGAGGGACTTTGATTTGGCAGTGAGGAATTTCTTGGCCGGATGCCCTTCCTGACGCCAACCAATGGCTTTTTCTCTTTGCAAAGTTCCAAATTTTCCTCGACAGCTCGGGCAATCGAACCCGAAGCTCTTGGTTACTGTGCAGTTGCACTAACCATTAAGCCACGGCTCCTCATTGGGTCTGCCTATATGTTTTTTTGTGTTTTTGTTTTGACTTATTTTTGTCTTTTTGTCCTTTACTTCTATAAATAAATAAGACAAAAGAAAAGATAAGAAAGCAAGAAAAGAAACAAACAAATCAGAAATCTAGATTGAGAGTGCTTTTCTTAAGATGCAAGCAGTTCCATTTAAGGCCGTCCTTTGCATTACAGGCAGAGAAAGATCACTCGGTATTTCCTTTTCATAAGTATCAGTGCCTTTGGTTCTGACACCTAACGCTCCGGTAACTACAGGCACCATGGTTGCTTCCAAATCCCACATACGTTCTACCTCGATTATAAGGTCGTAGTATTTTGACATTTTATTAAACTCCTTTGCAGAGGTATTCTGATCACTAGGTCAGGTCATGTCAACCATCAGGCAGGTTCTAAGTTTATGGTCTTAAGCAATTTTATCCAGTTTGTTCGCCCGCATTTACCGGTCAGTTTGAAGAATGAAATCCCAAATAATTGCGCTATTCACATGTTCAATCATCTGAGAAGTTTCGTGATCATACCAGTTTTTAGAGCATGGTAAAGAATAGAACTGAAATAGCTTTCAAGCAATGAATTTCCTAAGTCGGTCGTGTCGAACCTTGTATTCAGTGGTGGCCAAAACAGAACAACTCAATATAATGTGATCAATCATGTCTGGGAGCTTCCGGCATAACCTACAGGTCGGATCAGACCGATATTTAAGTCTATTGGCCTGATAATTCCTAGTCTACAGGCTCTGTTTCTGCGCAGCTGAAATAAACCCTTCAGTCTCAGCCTTTAACCCTGCACTCGTAACCAAAGATTGGCCTTTGGTTGGTTGATTAATATTAGGATAGCACTTTCGTAAAATTTATGCTTTTGCCTTTCTTACCTGGTTTGTTATTATCAATGGGAGTTCAAGTTGGAAATGAAAAGTCCCGCAATAATAGTGCTTGGTCGTTTTAAAAAAACCTTATTGTCTTTTGTCACCATATAATGGTAGTATTTGTTATAGAATCCAAACCTGAATTTCTTGCATAGATAGCAAAACAGGACAGTTGCTAGTTTGTAATGTCTCCAGCTTTATATTCTCTCTGTGTTAGTTTTTGGCATTCAGATATCACATGAGCAATGGTCTCGTTCCTTTCCATACACATTCTGCGTTTCGATGATGTCTTCTTTATCAATATTGCTTTTTACTCAGTTCGTTCTCATGGCTTGGTCTTGTCCCGCTAGAATGATTCCATCCGTTTCTTTCTTCAGAAATCCACTCTTAAGCCAAGTCCATGAATTCTCTTTATCTACTATGTCACATGTCATCTTTCTACCTGTCGATCGATCGATCTGACTAGCTAATGCTTTATCGATTGATCGGTCTATCCATCCATCCATTGCACTACTAGTTTCCCTAGCTAGTCATATATTTATCTATGTACCTTTCAAATACAATGGTGTTTCACGCAATAAGAAACTCCAAGAGGCTTCAATGAAACTAAATAAGAAGGCTTCCCCTGTTTTGTTTGGTCTTGGTGAAATTTTGTCTTGGTAAAATTTGAAAGATGAATTTTGCCTTTTGTGATAGTAATGATTAACAAAAGTGTTAGGACACCACAAAAGATAATGGTTATTGAATTTATTGGGATTATGAGTAGTACTTAAATTCACAATATTGTTGGAATTAACGTTCCATTCAACACGATTTAGAAATTATGGCGTTAATTACATTGATGTTAATTACCTTTCAATGTTAATTTGAGTTGTATTAATTGAGAAAGATGATAATTAAAAATACGTTATTCAAGCGTTTAGAGATCAGTTTTCTAAGAGAAAAAAATCATTGCTTTCTCAGTTACTTTCGATTCCTCTCAAAACTTGTCACGACACGCTCAAGGTTACCATGATTTGCGTTTGTTTTGAAGTAAATTGCTCAATGACGCATTTCGGTTTTCGTTGTTAGTTTTCTTTGTTTATGATAAAGGATTCGTCCTAGATTTTCTTGATGCCTAATCATATTTAGAATTTAGAATTATCTTTTTAGCTTGAAGTAACAATAATTTATCTTCATTTTTAGTGGGGAAGTAAAAAATGTGTGTTTACTGAACTAGATTTCAATCTATTACTATCATCCTCACATCCTCTACCACCTAAACGATCGACGCTTTTTCAAAACATGATCATCCAGGTCAGTTTCCCAACCACATCTTTTCCTTCCAAATTCACTCCATCTGTATTTTATCACCGGTATCTTAATTTGTTACATAATTTTGCTGATGTCATGCTAAATTGATCACAACAGGATAGATGCATATGAGGTGTGATGTGATATATGTGAAAACACGACGAAAAACACGACGACAAACACAACAAAAACAGGACAAAAACACGACGAAAAACACGATGAAAAAACCTGTGTAAAGCAAAATAGGAGCCAGTTTCATCTTAACGAAGGTAATAGTGTCGCATAAATTAAGGTACTTTTGACGTATCAACAAACACTAATGCTCAGAGAACGATATCGTGCATGTTATGATAAAGAGCAAGAGGAAGATAGGGAGATCATCAACACCATGGCTGGATCTTGTAAAGACCATCGGGGCTGGAAACAACAGCATAACTTATAGAATGACAGCTAGCCAGACTGAATGACGAACACACACGATGATCACACAAATGGCAACAGTCATGAAATAGCTAGAAGAACAATAATGATTATCTCATTTTCAAGTATCCTTAATTATTATTTTGTATCAATAACTGTAGTCTTTGCTTCGAAACAGACTATTGTAGTCTTGGGTGTAGCCTAACCGAATTAGAGTCGTTGCGTTAGCTTTCAAAGAATGTACACTCTCCCTTAATAATAACTGTAGCAAAAATTAAAGTTGTTGAGGTCTGAAAGTTTGTATCTCTTTGTGTTAAATACATACGTCTGTTATATGTTCATTTAGAACCATAAAGTCTTCTGCAATGTTGTGAAAAACTGGCTGCTCACCAGACTCCTTCAGCCTATAACGCAGTCAATTATTATGTTTACGTGGTTCAAGATCTGCGGAAAAGATCTTCTCAAAGAATGATGATATGCACCTCATTGCTGCTGAAGCATTTGCTCAGTAATTGAAGCGATATGAACGATGTCATTTTTATTATTATTATCTATACTTTTTTTAACGTCTATAATTAGATCGTTTATACAAAACTGTAAGACGTGTCATGTCCCACGATTAAATTAAAGACTAGTTTGTTATTATGCACTGAATCTTTGGCTTTTGGGGCTTCACTTTGGACGACTTCAGTGGACGTTTTCTTGGTCGGAAACTTCGTTATCATAATATTCAGGTTTTCTATCATTGAATCCTTCCAATACCTATGCCATACTTCTTTAGGATTTTTATTATAATTCATTATTGGTTGAATAGGTGATGCTAATAACATCTGTTTTTATGATTTTTAGCAAGTTTTGCAGTTTCATATGACTCTAACTAATATCTCTGCGGTAGGCTACCACAATATAAAGCCGATTGTTCATCTTCCGGCGGCTTACGTGGATGTCAAACTTCTTTCCAGACCACCATGTATTAATGGGAATACTTTTGCCTTTGGAAATATAGTATAAAGTTTGATTGGTGTACTCTGCTCAGTTGTATATCGAATTAACCACCTTAGTTTACTTGATATATTTCCGGGGGGGAAACGGGAATAACAATTGTTGTAGTTTGATCGTACTAGCTGTGGTGGAACGATCACCCCTTTTTTGTACCCAAGTTACATGGGGGTTTTTTATTTAAGGTAAATCAGTCATGACAAGACACTCCGACTGAAAAGGAAGTGGGGTGAGAGCCGTAGAAAGGGGTGTGTGCAGATAAGACAGGTAGACTATATGGAAGACCCAGTCGTAAGATACCGGTTACTAAGAACCTTTAGCCGATTAGGATTATAGCTATAAGAGAAAAAGGAAAGAGAATTCCAGAGAGTAAAATTGCATAGAAAAAACTCATGGTGCAAGCGGAAGAGTTGCTTTCAGGAAGGTCAACAATGAATTACTAATTTATAATTAAATAACAGATAGCGAGATGGACAGTCTTTCGGGATGGTACAAAAGAAGAAAGCTCCTAGGTGCATTATCTATGAAAATAATTGGAGAAAAGGGAAATGGATGAAGCGTGCAGACAACGTGGAAGTGTTTAGGGGTTTCCAGAACCTTCAGGGCTAGTCAGATTGAAGAATCGGTGTTAAAATATAAACAGAGATAGATCTATCCATCAAGGATCGTGTAAAATAGTTCTATCTTTTTAACATTGAAATCTTTTGCAGCGGGTAATCTCCTTTGTAAAATTACTTGAGATGCTAGTATTTTAAGAGAAATACGATTAATATTGGAAAGAAATTTTATTAAGCAAAGGATTTACACCAAGGGTACCAAAGAGTAAAAAGAAATCAAATGAGGTTTGCAAGAGACGATATAAGAAAGAATGGGATGACGAACCTAGGACTTATTGGCAATATTAAAAAAAAGAGGACTGGAGGAAGAAAAGGGAAACGCTGGATGTCCACTTTAAATATATGGATAAGAGAAAGAGGTTTCAAAGTACCAAGAGGTGACACTTGTGTGTGGCATTTCATGATTGCCTACGCCTTTGAACAAAGCATTTAAAGAAGGAGAGTCGAAGGTAGCTTGAGGTAGCCGAAGGTCTAAAGGGAATTTAATCCATGTACTGTTAAAAAACGTACAGAAAAATGTTGAAATATTTAAAATATTTATTAATGTTTATAGATTAGTAGTTTAATTTTGGGGTGGATAAGATAATTACGTAATTTGGTGTGAAGTTCTTCAATGTTATTTAAAAGTATTTTCGTATGACCAAAGTATTCATCTCAAAATGACATTAACAACCAAAAACCCTAAAGCTGTTGCTTAAAAGACTTAAAGGAATTAGTATGTTATTGATACCTATATTTACTATAACTCATTTGGATGACCTGCAAGGTTTAATGACTAAAGACGAATATTCTTTCATACGCATGATCATACGATTTCACAGCCACTAAGCAGTACATATATAAGGCAACGTCTGTTTTGCGTTGTCTTTCACAAACCTCACAGTTGCTGGGTGACAAGGTAGTTATGAAGTGGGGAAACAGTTTTGAGTCGGAGGAATCAAGTAGAGAGAATACATTTGATTTAACATTGTAAAAAAAGTTCTTCTTCTTTGTCCTTCTTTTCCTCTTTTTCTTTTTTACTTCCCAAATCCCAGTACTTCGGCCATCATGTTTTAACTGAGATAGTTTTAATTTGATCTTTTTGAAAAGCAGGTTTACAAATTATTTTGCTGTAGGAAATGTAAAAACCTGTCTTGACAGCCTATGAAAGTTTTACAAGTACAACAACCAGACGTTTATCGAACGGTATAAAAAGAAATATCGATTGAATCCTGTACTGGATATTTATTATCTGAAAATTATTTGGAATACCCATTGAATGCAGACTGTCTATTTATCTGCAGATAACAAATTCAAATATCTGTTGGGCTCAACTGTGTATTTATCAGCCAATAATCACTTGAAATATCTATTAGACAATATCAGGCAATAGTAATCTGGAATAGTTATTGGATATGCACTGGGGTATTTATGGGACCGTGATAAGTTGGAAAATCTGTTGGACACGTACTGTGTGTTTGTTAGACGATAATTATTTGGATTATTTGTTGGATATACACTGTGTGTTTACGGATAGATATTCCAACATATTATCGTTCCATGGGACGATAATAAGCTGGAATATCTTTTGATCATGGACGGTGTATTTATCGGACAATGAGGCAATCGGAATATCTACAGAACACGGATTTTGTATTTTTTTGAACGATAATGCGTTACAACAAAAATTGGACAGGCAGCGAGCATTTGTTAGAAAATGATAATTTGGAATATCTATTGGATGTCCAATGTATTTTAATCAAACCAAAATAAGTTGCTCTGACTATTGGATACGCAGAGAGTATATTTTTTCCCCGGCGATAGTAAGTTGAAACATCTTTGGAACAAGCGCTGTGGGTTTGTGAGATGATAATACGGTAAAACAACCCTTTGACCAGCACCGTGTGTATGTCAGACGACAATAAATTGGAATATCTGTTGGAAAGCCACAATGCTTTTTACTGGACTATAATAAGTTAAAATATCTGTTGGAGACGCATTCTGTATTGATGGGGCGATGATAAGTTGGAATGTCCATTGGATATGCACTATGCATGTTTACGGCAATAGTAAGTTGGAATTTTGAAAATTCTGAACTATATGGACTCAGAGGAAGCCATAGATGTAAGAGCTTTATCATGCGATGAGTCGTAAGCTTTTTCTGAGCTAGGTTTCGAGAGATATTTCTTCCATCGTCAGGCTACTTTACTGAAGAATATCATTACCATATGTATCTCTAATAATCTTGAAAATTCTGAACTTTATGGACTCAGAGGAAGTCATAGATGTAAGAGCTTTATCATGTGATGAGTCGTAAGCTTTTTCTGAGCTCAGAAAAAGCTTACGACTCATGACATGATAAAACTCTTACATCTAAGTAAGTTGGAATATTAATTAAACACGCATTTCGTGTTAACCGGACTTTAAAAAACTGGGGTAGCTACTGGAAACCCATTGAATTTATCAGAAGACAATGTCTTAGTATAGGTATGGAACACGTATCAAGTAGTCATGAGACGATGATAATTGGGAATAGCTATTGGACAGCCACTGTGCATCTATCAGACGACAGTAAATCAAAATAGTTCTTGGGCACTCACTATGTATTTATCCGATGATAACAGCTTAAATCTCCACTTAAGAAGCACTGTGTACAACAATCATAAGTTGGAGTGTCTTTTCAACACGTATTATGTATATATAAGATGATAGGCAGTTGGAATATCCATTGGAGATGCACTGTGTATAAGCAGACGATAACAATACTGAAATAACTATTGAACCGACACTGTATTTGTCGGACAATTATAAGTCGCAATAACTATTGGAAGCAAACGGTGTACTCATTAGACGATAAAAAGTTAAAATATCTATTACATGGGCTCTTACTATTTATGGGACGATAATAAGTTAAAATATCTATTACATGGGCTCTTGATATTTATGGGACAATAATAAGTTAACATATCTATTACATGGGCTCTTGATATTTATGGGACGATAATAAGTTAAAATATCTATTACATGGGCTCTTGATATTTATGGGGCGATAATAAGCTAGTCTAAACTCTGGATTGTAGAACAAGAACGACATCACCTCAAGGCCATCAAAAAACGACAAACGAACTTTGTCGGACACGTCGTCCGAAAAGGCAAACTTGAGGACTTCAGCCTTACCAACAAGTGGCCAAAGACTTTTGTTTCTTAATCAGATCTAGGAGTATACCGGACGTACATCACCTCGAGATATCTGGGACGCCACACGAAAATGAAAGCCGCGAGTTAAAATACAATATGAGTGGTCAAAGATCGTAATCGACCATGGCATCAAAAGAAGAAAAACCTCTGGATATGTACTGTATATATTCTTGTTTTTTGGTTTTAATGTCATTTCCCCCCTGTGACTGGGGCTCAGACGGTGCCCTTCAAAGGGACTTCTGTTTTAGCAATGAGAATTTCTTGGGTGAATTCCCTTCCTGACGCCAACCAATGGCTTTTTCTTTTGTAAAGTTCCAAAATTCATACGCCCGCTCGGGGAATCGAACCCGGAAATACTTGATTACGGTGCAATTGCACTAACCATTAAACCACGGCTCCTGTACTGTATATTTATTAGTCGATAATTAATTGTCATATCTCTTGGATACGCACTGGATATGTATCGGATTTTAATAAATTTAAAGGTCTTTTGGATTTGGATTGTGTATTTATGGGACCCTTACAAGTTGGAATGCCTAATAGTCTCGAACTCTCTTTGGAAGAAGTAACATGACGTCCTGCTATTTGGACATTTTCCCAGACATCCTAAGTTAAGACAGGGCNTTTTTCTTTTGTAAAGTTCCAAAATCGGGGAATCGAACCCGGATTACGGTTCAATTGCACTAACCATTAAACCACGGCTCCTGTACTGTATATTTATTAGTCGATAATTAATTGTCATATCTCTTGGATACGCACTGGATATGTATCGGATTTTAATAAATTTAAAGGTCTTTTGGATTTGGATTGTGTATTTATGGGACCCTTACAAGTTGGAATGCCTAATAGTCTCGAACTCTCTTTGGAAGAAGTAACATGACGTCCTGCTATTTGGACATTTTCCCAGACATCCTAAGTTAAGACAGGGCTGCAGTAATTTTTAATTCGAGACACGGTAGTCATTTGAAAAGAAAGAGAATTTTGATCAAGAAGACGAGGTTTGCACTGTTGTTTGACGTCACTGACTGGATGTTCTGAATAATCACTTCCTGGGTTGGAGTTACATGGGATTTTGGGTGCTGGAAAACTGGTAGCCAAGAAGAAATCACAAAGAGTAACACAGACAAATTCCAATAATTCGGAGTCCGATGATTCAAACATTCGGTTAATTTGAATAAAATTTATTCTTTTAAGCACGTTGCACTTGCTCTATTGAAAATCCATTGGATAATTTGAACCCAAACTACTAGAGATTTTGATAATTCAAAAGGATTTTCATTTTGTCAGGAACAGCAAATGGGTCAAGGCGTTATTTGTAGCCTAAAAAAGTGAAATAAGAGTGAATCTTGGCTTGCTTTATCATAACAGCATTTGACAATCAGAAACCAGTTCCATTATTCAGCATCCGTAATGGGAAAGTTTACTAAGGCGTGAGAATAGTATCAACTCCGAATGCAACTAAGTGCTTCAAGACAACTAAAATTTGTGAAGCAACTTAGAGTCACATTATCAATGACGAAGATGAATCTTTTTACGATCTGAGAGAAAATATCTACAACTAAAGTTACAACAATTCTCCTTTTATTTCTGGGGTTACAGTGGGTAAGGTCGTTAGTTTGGATGCAGATGGGACATACAGCAACGCATTTTTATCGGGTGATGATACATACTTACTTACTTACTTCAGCCTGGAGGTTGTAAGTCAAACCTCCCGACCACGAAGATACATATCTTGAAGAATATCACAATTATTTGAACAATATGGTTGATTTTAATGTGGTTTAAAATTTTCCTCTGAAATGTTATGTTAACTTAATTGACCAAATAGTAGAGAGGTGATGTCAACCCTTAACACACTCGCGAAATCTGTATTGTTTACATAGCATACATTCGTGTATTAAAATGTAGACACTTTGATGTCCAAAACTGCAGTTAGTTGTTGCGAGAAGAAAGCATATGAAAATGATCGATGTTTTTTCCTGAGGTAGGATTTAACTGGACAAGCATCGTCAGACGCTCTTTAGCATTTTAACTCTTTTCAGACAAACTTTCGACAACTCGAACAATCGATAAGTCGAAAACAAAATTTGTCTCTAAGAACTTTGAAGAATGGGACTTTGTCTGAATTGGTAAATAAGGACTGAAAAGCCTTTTTGAACTGTTAATCACTTTTAACATGAGTAAAATGAGGCTGTGATGAGACATATGTTTATGTTAGATGTGAGTTTTAGTTTGTATTTATCATAAACAACTGTGAGATTTCCAAGGACATTATATTACTTTTATTATAATTTATACAAAGCAATTTAGCAAGATCTTCAACTAAATAAATATCTTGATATATTTACTCAATTGACTAGTTTGCAGAGCAGAGTCTCACAAACAAATGTATAAAGTCATCTCATTACTGATTGTAGAAAACTGACTAGAAATAAATTACCAGCTTGAATGAAGGAGTTATTATTATATTATTATTATTATTATTATTATTATCATCATTATCATCAAGAGGTTTCACACCATCTGGTGATAGATGGGTGAAAAATCCACATTCAGCGCCCAGCAACAAGCCAGGAAAGTTGAGTACAGACACATGTACTCTAGCCATAAGTGTGAGATAAAATAGAAAACCAAATAAAAAATAGCAACATCACTTCAACCTTGCAATTGGCGCCTCACAATCAGTAAGGAAATGCACATTGCTCAAGCGGTTGTTGTTGTATGACAACAACTCATGACTACAGCACTCCCCACTCCTGGTCTGATAGCTAACAATACCTGGAAAGAAATCTTAGTACTAGTGCTAAGTCTGGTATTGCAGCATTGAAATTAGATTGGATATCTGATATTGCCCTGTTTGTTGATAAAAACAGCAACATATAGGCACAATGAGCCATGTTGTTATGTATGCCAAAGGGCCTATATTATTATTATTATTATTATAACTATTAATATAAATAGAGCAAAGCTGGCCTTGCTCGCCTATACTTGGCCAGAAAATAAGTTGAAAGAGAGTTAATCCAACGTGAATAACCATACAAGACAAACTCCTTGAGCCTTCCAAAGTATTTTGATGCAACAGAAAACAACTGGATGAGGAAACGTAGTCATGCTTATGAAAATGGCCAAAAAATTGTATCGATGAAGAAGCCAGAAAATTTAGTAGGAAACTCAACTTAGAAAACACAGTTGACGAAGGTAGTGAGGATTCTATTTGGATAACTAAAAACAGCAAAACTTTAAAAGATCAAGGCCAAGCAACAATCAACAGACCAATTCAAGCAACGATGGAAAGTATTTTCCGGTATTTTCCGCTTGACGGAAACCTGCATCAACCAAGCTGATGTAGACAAAGCATTGAGCCATCAGTCGTGGACTTAAAGCTGAGACCGAAGCTTTCATCTTTGCAGCCCAAGTTTTCTTTAGAAGAAGCTACCAAACCAACATTATAAGAATTGGTGCTTACCCCAGAGAAAGATTATGTGAAATCAACTAATACCACCAATCACCTGATACTAAAATACTCTACTTTTTCTCTGAATATACATCTCATCAGACATAACAGAGTAGGACAGTACATCCATTGGAAGATATGAAGTCATTTTGGCAAGAAGACTGAAAAGAATTGGTATGAGCACCAGCACGAAACAGATCTGCGAAGTAGGATCGGTAATAATCTTATTGGATTTCAGCATATACACCGATCCTAACATTAAAACCAACTGCTCGGACATAGTCATTAGAGACACCAAGAGCACATCTTATCTGCTCATTGATATGCCAATACTAGCTGATAACAATATAAGTAAGTAAGTAAGTTTTTATTTGCCACAAACATAAAATGAAAAATGTTTACAAATGTTTTAAAAAAAAAGAAAAAAAGAAGAAAGGCCTAGAAAGTCAGTAAATTACAATTTAAAGTTAATTTACAAACTTTTGTATAAATTAATACTAAAAAGAATGTTGCATAAAAATATTACAATTTGAGTTAAAATAAAAATAATTACAGGTCACCCCTAATTGAAGTGGCAGGGATAACATTAAAAGGTCAAACCGACCTTATTTCCATAATGGTCCATATTTCAGTCAAGGAAATTGAAAAGCTTGTAAAGTCTAAGAGTCTAGAAATAGAAATGGCACAGGTGTGACCTCTGAAAACAACTATGGTATCAGTGATAGTTGGTGCTCTTGGTATGATCAAGAAGGGAAGCAAAAAGTACATCAAACAGATATTTGGATCACCAAGTCTTTACAAAATCTCATACTGATAAGCGCACACACACAGTCTTAAGAGTCTTAGCACTGCAATTTATGACACAAGAGGAAAGGAATTGCAATTTTACGGTGATTGCAACAGAACATTTTGTAATTTGATCGGCACATAAACAGAAATTCATATATATTTTTATACTGTCTATAGTAGTACACACAAAAAATCACCACAACAACTGAAGAAGGAAAATCCCAGGTCCCTGGTTGCGAGGTGGTTAGTAACATCAACCAATTGCATTTTTTAAAAAATAATTAAAAAAGGTGATAACATTGCTAGATTGAAAGATAACGCAGAGTTTTGAAGATTTAAAGTAAAACGATGTAAAAATATTGGAGTTTGACTAAGTAAAAGAAAAATGAATAAAGGATTGTGATTGAAAAGGCATCGGAACTTTAAAATTGGTACTAAGTTGGAGCTTGAAGGAAAGGATCACAATGTTGGTAATCAATACTTGGGGATGCATCATTTTTAAGATATGAAACAGGGATGCTAAAAATAGAGAAAAAGCATAGCATAATTAGAAAACACGAGAACGGTGAAGACAGTGTTTGGGCACTGTACATCCAGGATGCTAAGTTCAATTAATCTGTTTGTAAAAGGGAGAGCAAAAGGTACTGGTTGGGTGCGATGACTATTAGTACGAAGAGCTTTGGATCGTATTTCAAAAATAATATTGAGAATCGTTCCATTTAGCCGTAAGGTTAGCTGAAATAATAAATACAGAAAGCTGGATTAAAGTGTTAGAAATTCAAAGTAAAAGTCGTCGATGAAACAGAGAGATCATACAAAGAATCTGGTGCATATTCCTTATGTGGATATCTTTATAGATGAAATTCAGTTATGGTCTAAATGAAAAAAAAGGAACTTGAGTTTTGGAAGCATTGATTTTTGTATCATATGTCAAATAATATATTTAAGTATGATTTAATTGTAAAATTTAGGTCTTAAGCTAGCTTGGAACTTATTCTTTTGAGAAAAAGGCACTGAAAGGCATTCTTGGCATACTAAAGAAGTTACTGTTTGAAGATGCAAAGGAATATAATTGTTTTGACCAAATACTATGGATGATCAAACCACTACTCAATCTTTTTATTTTGTTTACAAATAAACGTTTTGTAGATTGTTGTCCTGACGTCAATACAATGCTTATGATATAAGAGATAGGTCAGTTACTGCACAAAAGAAGGAATGTTGCAGTATTTTGTGATAGAAGTTTTTGGTGATAAAAAAAATGGATGAGAGGCATTTTCCCTGGCATCACAAAAGTTCCTTTTGAGATGAAAAAATAAAATTCTTGCTTGAGCGGGTCGAAAAAAATTCGACAAAAATTCTTTCTGTTTAAAATGAAATCTCATTTCTTTTATTTATTGGCAGTCACTACATTGATAATTCTAAATACCCACCAGGAAGGAAAGTAATCACATAAAGTGAATTCTGTGATTGGTGTGATTGGTACGTTTTTGTATGAATTTTCCCTACTTTTTCCAAAATAATGCCAGCTAAATTATGATATTTTAATTTTACTTCATGTTTACGGATACACAAAAATTCCCCTAGTCAGAAAATTAAAAGTTTACTTTCACCGTAGCCCCAATTTGTTAAAAGCTCGCCTGTTATTAGGCTAACAACCACCATACATATAACCGAAACAGTTGATCTTGTCTTGTTTAATGGTATAAATTGTTGATGAAGAGTGCAAAGGGCAATTTTAATAGTCACATTCATAGTCATAGTCATAGTCATAGTCATAGTCATAGTCATAGTCATAGTCATAGTCATGGTCATAGTCATAGTCATAGTCATAGTCATGGTCATGGTCATAGTCATAGTCATAGTCATAGTCATAGTCATAGACATATTCATAGTCAAAGTCATAGTCATAGTCATAGACATAGTCATACTCATAGTAATAGT
>RDPX01000128.1:401106-422525 GCA_003991215.1 Morbakka virulenta
AAAAAAAGAAATGGATTTTAGTTAACAGTGTGCAATATCTGTATTTTCTAATGCAATACAGACGCTATCTATTTAAGTGATCTGAATAGGCAAGCATCATACAAACAGCAACGATCAACATAATACACAACTTTCTGATACCAACAATAATGAAATTGAACAAGTCTAATTTCTTTCTATGAGGTAATGCAACATACTATTAAAAATGCATATAATGAAAACTAATGCCATGTAACGCCTTACACATGGCATCGTTTCACAAGTTCTACAAAGGATGCAATTATAGTGGCCATTGGATAAAATGGGCAAACTCAAATTAAGATAAAAATATACAGTTACCTTAATATAACTGAGAAATAATTGAATAGTAAAATTGTAATTCGTAATTCAAATCAATTTTATAAATGCAGACAAAGTATACAACGACGCCATGTACAGATACAACTAATTCAAATCTCATATCGGGCGTATTCGTTATCCATACCAAAATTAAAAAAAGAAATCAGAAGCAATGGGTGTCTTACAAGTCACTTATACTTCCAAAATGATTACTGACAAATCTAAGCTTTTTACTGCACAAGAGAATTGCAGAGATATAACTCCCTGGAAATATCAATTCTTTCTCACCCCCCACCCCACCCCCCAAAAAGCAATGTGATCCCTGAGCCAAAGGCTTACATCACTGATTCTAAAAATGACCAAAAAAAACCCGGTAACGCCCAAATTTTTATGAGGGTTAAAACTCATCTTTTTCTGTGTTTCGAGGCTATCAATTTACAAAGAATATATTTTTAAGGCACAGAATCTGAAACAATGACGTTTTTCTATCAGTACATTATAAAAGATTGACTTTCATTTGTGTTCTAATACCACATGCAATGTACTTCCCTGTGCCATAAAATGTAAAGCTGTTACCACGGCTTACCATTTACACAAGTGACCAAAATGAATTTATTTCGCAGAGGGGAACTAAAATTACAATATATAACATTATCTTATGGTTTGTTTGACAAGATATACCACCTTTGAGTGGCTTTTGTTACATTACCCCACAATACCTACACAACTATGTCTTGTAATAATAAGCAGAAGTCCTAAAATACAAATCTCATACATGAGATATACCGTGCGATGAAGTTGAGTACTGCCTGGTTCAATCCATCTTCTGCGCCACCAAATGATTTCCAATATAAAAACTACAAAGAAATAAGGCTTGCTGTTATATCAGTATTAAGGAAGTATCTAAAAAAACCAATGGTGATTTCTCTGGGAATCAAACAATTTAGAATAAAACTAACGTTAATTTGGGGCAGAAACTCTTTGGGTAGCACTCAGCTGGACCACGATGCCAGAATTAAAAAAAACACGTCTGGTGCATCTTTATAAACTGAGAAAATAGGAAGAGAATTCAGGTAACGCCCCATTTGGAGTGACCTGCTCACAAATAGTAGTAGTAGTAGTAGTAGTAGTAGTAGTAGTAGTAGTAGTAGTAGTAGTAGTAGTAGTAATAGTAGTAATAGTATTAATAGTAGTAATAGTAGTAATAGTGGAAATAGTAGTAATAGTTGTAACAGAAGTAGTAGTAGTAGTAGTAGTAGTAGCAGTACTACTACTACTACTACTACTACTACTACTACNGAATAAAACTAACGTTAATTTGGGGCAGAAACTCTTTGGGTAGCACTCAGCTGGACCACGATGCCAGAATTAAAAAAAACACGTCTGGTGCATCTTTATAAACTGAGAAAATAGGAAGAGAATTCAGGTAACGCCCCATTTGGAGTGACCTGCTCACAAATAGTAGTAGTAGTAGTAGTAGTAGTAGTAGTAGTAGTAGTAGTAGTAATAGTAGTAATAGTATTAATAGTAGTAATAGTAGTAATAGTGGAAATAGTAGTAATAGTTGTAACAGAAGTAGTAGTAGTAGTAGTAGTAGTAGTAGCAGTACTACTACTACTACTACTACTACTACTAATAATAATAATAATTTGTGCATTAGGTTGTGTAACTGGCAAATGTCAGCAAAACCTGTCAATGATCGGCTTTGGCTTGGACATTACCCAGTGCGGAAGGCACTGAAACCCAGGAAAGGCCAAAATAATCGAGCAATGAGCACCAGTGAGCATAGGAACCAAGATAATCTTGTCATCTTAAGTTGGTTTTTTTTATGTTTCTTAGTGGAATCTGATAGCAAGAAAAACCTGGTATTAAAAATCAAATCAACACCGAGGCGAAAGAAATAATAATAACAAATGAAAAAACAACAAAAAGAAAAAACAACAACATTAGACTCCATATGGAAGTGGAGTTTCGGGTAAACGTGGTTACCCTTTGCCACAACTACCTCCAGGTCACTCTGAAGCACGGCGTAGTACCTGTTAGCACTCCTCGAGACTACGAAGTGCTGGGTTGGCGTCCGAAGGGGAAAGTCGGTCTCATGGCAAGCAGGGGGCCTTAAGCCTTGGTTAGCAACCCTCGTAGTGGTGGTATCACAAAAAATACTAAGTTAGGCAGTAATTCGTTTAGACGCAGAAATTGCAAGTGGTTCATGGCGCGGGACATTCAACCTCTTCGCAGAAAGGCTACAATCCATTCTTTTTATCAAATGCAAACCAGGAGCAAATCATACTGCATCGTCCGTCACGCGGGTCAACAAGGGTAAAGTCCCTCACGACGAGACCATACTGAGGTAAAAAAATCTGGTACTGAGTTTATTTCTTCCCCCTGAGACCTACTTGCATGGTAACCATGATGGGATAGTTTTCAACCCTGGCCCTGTTGCCTTACCACCTAAAAATAGCCAAAAGGTAAAAGAATAAAAATGGACCATGGAAGAATAGACGTAAGTTTTATACTGTTTCTATTATGATTTAGAAAAACCGTACATTAACAATACAGTAGGGACTTTTATTAAATGCCGTTCGCGCAACAACAAAAGTAACAAATTTCATGATCTCGATGCAAACAAATTGGCTAATGTAAGAAGGTATATTATTCACGATAGGAAATTAACGAGTATCGAAATGCACAAAGCAAAGGCAGAGTTTTAAGTGTCACCCGAGAAATTGTGAATGAAGAATTAGTAGATGAAAGACTGCTGTGGATAAGGATATTGGTTCTGACGAAGGTGTAGATAAAAATCAAGGTGTAGAAATAGAAGAAGACATCGAATGGGGAAATATTTTGGCTGAAGTGTCTTCATCTCAAAATGACGCAAGTCAAGGAAAGTTGATATTTATGAGGATAGATCACCATTGAACAACTATCTATAGTCAAATATACTGAAATGAATGATAAAGTATTCGACACACGCGTAGATTTAAAAATATTCTAAGCTAATGAAATATGGCATTAAGCCAACTTTGCGAGGAAATTAACCCAGATATAACACAGCTAAACCAGCTTATCTAGGCAAAGGCTACAGTACTTCAAAACAAGTGTGGTATTAGAGCAAAATTAAAATCTGAAATATCAAAAAAACCCACTAAACCTAAATGATAACTGAACATTAAAATATAAATAGAAAACTTTAAGAAAGAAATTTCTTTGCTCTAGCAACTACAGAAGGGTAAAGCACAAATACACACCATTAAAGAGTAAAAGTAAAACAAAATTGCCAAGTGAAAGCACAAAGATTCAGAAGATTTACTAAGAGGAATACGTTTTACAGGCAAAATAATAGTTTTGAAACTGATGCTAAAAAGCTCTGACGAGAAATAAAAATGACAGCAATTACCGTGGATGAAATACCATTAAATGAACATGTTCGCGAATTCTGTAATAATATAAGGGGAAATGAAAATGGGCATAAAGAAAATTCTGAATATATAGAAGATCTAGAAAAGGATAGTGAAGATATCCTGGAACAGCAATGGGAAAACATTAGTACTGAAGAGCTTGGGAAAGCAATGAAATAGTTGCATAAGTAGAAATATCCAGGAATAGATTAGTTTCTAAACTTTTGGGTAGACACGCTTAACTTTACACATCCTAAGTTGCCTTCAAATTTTAAACACTGATGACAGAACCAGACTCAACTTCTAAATGGTATTGCTTCGGTACCTACTTGCTTGCGAAAACTAATGATACCGGGACTTATAAACATCCTATACACTCTTAACATCAATCCCATTTGAAAGAACATATACACAGTGAGAGGACGATCACATCTTTCCCATTGAACAAAACGGATGAAAGAACGGATCATATGGCTGCAATGACCAACTCCTTAAACATAAAATGATATTAGAAGACGCAAAGAGTAGGAAAAATTTAAGTGGACATGAATTGATTACAAAAGAGCCTTTTATAGCGTGCCTCACTCATGCATTTTAAGATGTCTGGAGCTTTTAAAACATGTTTCCTACTCTCATTAATTTTCTAAAAACATTTATGAAGTTAAGTAAAACTCATCTTCTCCTCTCTCATTCAAATGGTATCTTCTTTTCTCCTGGTATGCAGAAAATATATGAATGTTTTTCAAGGTGACTTTCTCTTCCTTGCTCTTCTCTCGTGCACACTTGTCCAATTCCAATTCCATCCCTATATCATTTAAGTAAACCTTTGCTATTTCACCCAATGTTCTTAGTTCTCTATCATTTTTACAATACAATTTCTGATCGTCCATGAACTTCTTCTTTCTTCTTTTCTTTCGGTCTTCTTCCAACGTCAACTTCGGTCGGGCGATCGGCATTTCTTCTTCCAGACACTCCTATTGTTTGCATCGTCCTCCTCAGCGCCAACTGTTTTCATATCAATCTGCACTCTGTCTTTCCATCTCAACACCCGGCGTTCTCTACATCTTTTTTCAACTACCTGCTGTTGGTACACTTGCTTCACAATACTTTCGTCCTCTCTCCTCATTAGGTGTCCACACCAGCGGATTCTAGCCTCTTTAGCCTTTCTCCCCACTTCGACTACTTTGGCATGCCTTCTCAAATCTGCAATTGTTTTGTGCTGTGCTCCCACAAAGATACTCCAGTCATCCATCGCACCATCCTCATTTTTTGTGGTTTCCAGCTTCCTTTCTTGTGCTTTCTTCAATGGTCAGGTTTCAGCTCCATAATGGATAACAGATCTGATGCCTGTCTTATAGAAATAGCTCTTGAGATGGAGTGGCACCTTTTTGTTGCAGACAAATGCACTACACTCAGACCATTTCCTCCAGGCACTCCCAATTATTGCCTTAACTTCTTCCTCAGAACCTCCTTTCTTTTCAATGATGGAACCTAAGTACTTGAACTTAACCACTGTCGTCATCTCCTCTCCATGGATATCCACTATCTTAGGGGCTTCGACAACTTGCCTACTTGATAACAATAATTCCGTCTTCTTTGCATTCACTTTTAGACCCCTCTTCTCCAGAGCTTCTTGCCACTCACCAATTTCCTTCTGCAGCCCCCTTTCACCGTTGGCTGTAATGGCTAAATTGTCGGCAAAACGGAGTTCCTGTGGAGCAAACCTGCGTATTTCCTCCGAGATGGTGTCCATAAGAGTGATAACCAGCTGACCGCTTAAGGCTGATGCTTGGTGCAATCCTACCCTGACTTCAAAAAGGGATGTCTTCCTTGCACCCGTTCTTACCAAGGTTTCAAAGTATGTATAAAGGCTTCTGACTACTCTCACGAGCTTTTCATTGACTCCTCTTTTTCGGAGGCACCAACAGACCATTTCCCTAGGGATTTTATCATAAGCCTTTTTCAGTCCACAAAACCCGTGTAGAGACTCATGTTGTCCTCTAGAGCCTTCTTTTACAGCTGCCTCAGGATAAATATTGCGTCAGCTGTGCCTCTCCCTTCCATGAATGCAAACTGCATGTTGTCTATCTCAACTACCCTTCTTAATCTCTTGTCCAGGATCTTCTCAAAGTCCTTCATTACATGTTCCAAAAGCTTTATTCCTCTGTAGTTTGTGCAGTTCAAATTGTCTTCCTTTTGTTTGTAGATAGGGATCAACAAGATTTTTGTCCAGTCACTCGGAATAATTTCTTCATCCCATATCTCTCGCAGCACCTCTGTCAGCCATGTTACACCTTCCTGCCCTGAGGCCACCAGCATCTCACTTGAAACACCTGATGTATCAGGCGCTATGCCTCCTTTCATGCTTTTTAATGTACTTCTCACTTCCACTTCGGTTATCTGGTATTCTGGTCCTTGAACGGGGCATACCTCTTCCACCTTATCCCGTGGATTCTCTGTATTCATAAGCTGCGAGAAATATTCTCTACATCTTTCTCTTATCTGCTTGTCTTGGCTCAAAACATTTCCCTGGTTATCCTTGATAAGAAAAATATCTCCTTTATCAGACTTTGCTCGTTCCTTTGCCTTTGCTATCCTGAAAATATCCCTTTGACCATTTCGGCTATCCAAATGTTCACACCAGGTCCTGTAATGCTCTGCCGTTGCTCTTGCTACTGCTGTCTTTGCTAATCTCTTACAATGCTTATATCTCTTGACAGCTACGACGCTACTCGTTTTCCCCTCACGACCTTTTGAACATATTCAGTCCATCACCACATCTCTTTGTCCCTTGGTCGTGCTCTCTTGGTTTCTTTACAAACTTCCCTTGCTGTCTCTATGATACTATTCTTGACCTTTACCCATTTTTCCTCTACTCCATGAACAACCTCCGCTCCTTTCAGCTCTATTACATTTTCCTTGAAAACTTTAGCTTTTTCTGTTTGCTTTGGATTCCAAACCTTGATTCGCTTTTTCCTTTTCCGTTACCTTTTCTCTTGCCTCTTCATTCTTAGATCTACCACAAGCAGCCTGTGCTGTCTGACGACTGCTTCGCCTGGTATCACTTTGCAGTCAATCACGCATTTCCTGAAACTTCTTCTTGCGAGCAAAAAGTCAATCTGCCTGTCAGCTCTACCACTGGGGTAGGATACCTTATGCTCATCCTTCTTCATGAACCATGTGTTGATGATTATGAGCTCGAGTGATTGTGCCATACCTAGTATTTTTATGCCTTCCGGGTTTCTGACTCCATAACCTGCTCCCCTGTTTTACCCAACATGCCCATTCAAGTCCGCACCAACTACAAACTTTTTTCTTTCTTCAAGCCCTAGACCAGCCTTTCCAATTGCTCAAAAAAACGTATAGTTTTCTTCCTCCGAACACCCTACTTTTGGAGCATATCCACTTATCACATTCATAAAGCCAGTTACAGTGGCTAGCTGAACTAACATCAATCTTCCATTCACTCTCTTGACACTGGTAATGTTGTCCTTTAGGTCATTACTGACAATAACTCCCACCCCGTTTCTCCTGGTATCTGACTCATGATACAGGAGTTTGAATCCCTCACCTATCTCTTTCACTCAGCCCCCTTCCATCTCGTTTCCTGTACACATATAATATCTATTTTCCTTCTTTTCATGACATCCGCAATCTCCCTTGACTTACCTGTCATTGATCTAACATTCCAGGTTCCTAATCTAATCCTTGAGTTTGTCCCTTGCTTCTTTAGCCGCTGTCGTGATAAGTTCTGCGGTACCCCTCGTTGATTTGTCACAACTTGCGGGGGCCCATGTTGTACGTGGCTAACGGGGAACGCCCCTGCCATATGCGAGGATAAAATGCCGAGATTCATGTTCATTTGATGCCAAATTTTTACACTCGGTTGACAAGGCCTGACAGCAACACCTGGATAGGGAGTGTATGTCCTCCACTATTTAACCCATACCTGGAGAGCGTTTAAAATTAGAGTTTCCTTCTACTAGGTGGATTGTCTTCCAATGCGAAAGAACTCTGACTGCCCGTAAATGCGCACCACTGACTGGTGACCTCAGAATAAGTTCCTACGTCCTACGTTCCTACGTATAAAGTGTACAAACCAACTCAGGCAGGATGGCCAACAACAAAAAAGGACTCCTTGACCATGTGAGGGGTTGCTGACCGGACGGTACACCTTGCCAAAGGGTGACCCGGGGACTAAGCAAGGCAGGGCAGTCCAAAACCCTGAGGCTTGAACTGCTCCGCATACCCAATCAGATCGTCCATGAAACAACAGATGACTAATTAGCATTGTGCCAGATCTGAATGGATACCGAGACTTCTCCTTTTTATTCAACGTCGTTAATTGGCATTATTTGCATATGAAGGGAAGAGGTGAGAATGAGTCCCCTTGGAATATTCTTCAGGTTATACTAACATTGCCAAGTGTTTTATTATTTGCTGTCAACTCTGACCTCCAGCTGCCCATACCTTTCTTGTAACCCAAAGTGATTCATTACTATCCCATAGTAACTCCAGCATCTCTAGAATCCAAGAATGGGACACCATATCATATGCCTTCTTGTAGTCAATGCAGCATATGCTAGAGCACTGCTTCTTTGCTCTCATTTCTTTTAAAACACCTAAGAAAATCAAGAGCAGATCCTTAGTACCCCTTGATCTTCTTCTATATCTTTCTGCTCATCTGGTTATAACTGCTTGGTTAAATGATGGTTATAAATTCTATCTGCAAAGACACCTGTCAGCAGCTTCCACGTCAATGGCAGGTAAATAATCGGTCTGTAGTTACTGGCAACGTTTCCCTTTCAATAATCTTTCTGGATTAACACCGTTCTGCCTTTCATCGCCCACTCAGGGGCATCTACACTTTCCGGGCACTTATACAACACAACACTACCAAACGGCAGCTTTCCTTTCTTTTTAGACCTCAAGATGACGTTCAGAGCATCCAGTAAACTTTTGGTATAAAATTTAAAGCACTGTATGCAGGTGTGGCTGGGCAAAGCAGTTTGTGACAATGGGGTAAAGTAAACATCCGCGGGTCAGGTTTGCTGTAATTTGAAATGGTCTGGATAATCAGCTTTGGAGAGGACGTAACATCAAACCGGGAAAAAAAATGACATGGACTTTCTAAATTAATGTAATTTGCAATAACCTCCAAAAAGTATTGCTTCCTCGACAGAAACACTGTCAATATTTTGACTACCCTCGTTATAATACATTCACTTCTACAGATTGCAGTTTCCATCAGTTTGTACTTAAGTTTTAACTTAATCTTTTGTTTTTCGTTCAATGTTATCTTTTGTCTTCACCTTCCACCTTCCCTCTTTTCACAGTTCCATTCAATTAGTGGCTCTACCCCTTGTAGAGTTTCTCATGGTTAAAAAAGAATGTTTTCTTCGGATTACACATGATTCTACACAAATACACACATACGGTTGTGCGGTTCTACATAGATATATGAGCATACTCACACACTCACATGAGAATAAAATGAAAGAGAACGATTTTCACTTACCCGATTCCAAATATGAGCGCATGGGACAGCATCATCGATGGAATAACGACGTTCATGTTGATTTTGAAAAGATCAACGCTACTAAATGAATAAAAAAAAAAGAAATAAAAAAAAGAAATAAAAAAAAGAAGAAAAACGAAACCATTCATGTAGGCGCTTAATGTAAACAGTTGGTTCAGGATGAATACAAGAAATGGCGACATGACAGGTGACTGACATGCTGCGTTGGAGGTAGTGCAAAAAATATGGTTACCCTTGTAATGAAACGAGCAATCAACATTTTCACTAATCAGATGACGGTCCCAGAGAACGATAAAGCAAAGATATTGTCGGATTTCTCAACTGAAATCTAAAAGCTTGAACTCAAGGGTCACTGTTACGAAAATGAATCAAGCTTTTTCTGCAACTCAACTTTCTGCAACGTAGTGTGTCCCATTGAGACCAGAAACAAGCGAAAAGAGAACGAAAAAGTAGAAGAGTATACAGAACTACAATATAAGGTCACAAAATTCCGGAGTAATGAAGATAGTCATTATTATCCCGGTCGTTACCGGCACTCATGACATGGTGACAAAAAAAATCTTGAAAACAATGTACAAAGGAGATATTTTGCATTGAACTAATCTAAGAAACCTGTCTGCTATAAACATTAATCGAGAAAGGTTTTAGACTACCAGCAATGATTAGAAGACATAAAAGGAGCCAATAAACAGACAATTGTTACTCTAGACCACCGGTTGGGGTCTGGTTGCAAGTAAATATAACTGGTCCAAGGGAAGATCAAAATTGAAATGTGAGAAAGTCATAATAATAGTAATGTCACTTTAAATATAACAAAGCATTATATAGTTTCATGTATCCATAAAAAACTCATTTACAAAATGCATATCTTTTTTTAATATGACGCAAACAACACAAGGAGAACTGAACTATAGAAGTAAAAACATAATAACATGCTAGGTCCCAGGTCTCTGAATGAGGCTCAGTCAATAACGTCCACCAAAATGATACAAAAAAGGCAATAAAATAATATTGAAAAAAAAGAATAATAATGTTAATATTAGTGATCATAATAATCATAATAATAATAGTTGTTTTAGTTTTAACGTCATTTCTCCCCAACAATTGGGGCTCAGACGGTGCCCTTCAGAGAGACTTTGATTTGGTAGTGGGAATTTCTTGCCCGGATGCCCTTCCTGACGCCAACCAATGGCTTTTTCTTTTTTTTTCTTTGTAAAGTTCTAAATTCTCCTCGACATCTCGAGGAATCGAACCCGGAACTCTTGGTTACTATGCAGTTGCACTAATCATTAAGCCACGGCTCCTCAATCGTAGTAATAATGTTATTTATAATTATTTATAATCATAATAATAATAGTAATAGTAATAATAATAATAATAATAATTAAAAAAATAATAATGGAAACTTCTTTATTTAAATTCAAACACCCACAATTACAAATCTGACTAACCAAGGTAGTTAGCATAGGCTTGCCTACTTTACAAAATTAAATATTTTGTTAATAAAATTATTAAAACGATATAGTAGGTCATTGTTTCTTATGTGACAAACCATGAACCCTTGCCCATGGTTGATTTCTACCACAGAATAGGTAGTAGTATGTAGTTCAAATGATCGTACTGAAAAGTTCTGCGGAAAGAAAGCGCCCATGTTTGCTCTTTGCTTCAAAAGGCGTTGCACATTTCACAGAGAGTAAGATAAAATTGACCAAATATACCTAAAAGAGCTAATGGAAAGGTGTACGATGGAAACTACGGAAAAGATGGAATGTAAATCACAAATCAAAGGGCGATATATTTAATATTTCTTTGATAGAATTTTTATCCCCGTTTGTTTTATATCGCAGTCAATTTACGCATGTGTAACTGCTTCTGTGGAGTAGCTTATGAGTAAGTCAGCTCAGAAGGAGGAATCTCCAGTTATAACACATGGCGATAAGAATCCATAGGCATCGCTGTATATGGTGCATTATTTAAGAGGTTGGAGAGCTCCTGTTAAAAACAGAAATGCTGACCTGTGTCGCCAAGTATAATGATCTTTCCGAAGGTACGCTTTGCGACCAGTGACAACGTTGTTTTAGGATCAAAGCAAAATGAGCCAGAAGAAGGATGATTGAGGTTCCACTTGGAGATATTGTTACGAGTTGCACGGGTATTGTTCAAAGAACAAATGGAAAAGTTAAAGATATATTTGGGTAGCTTACTTTGAACTTCAGACCAAAACATCGTGTTATCTGAAGTGGCTTTGTCAAGCAGAATGACAGAATGGAAATTTGAGTAGTAAGATGACTTTGTAATGCTCCTTGTGTTCTGTCTGCTGCACAGCTTTTAAAAGTTATTTCATGCTTCTATCTATATCATATCGAATATTAGTAATATTACTAACGTTTTTCCATAATGATCGGGTATTTTCATTTGGTGACAACTTAAGAGCGTTACGGGTGACAGTTTGACACTGTAGACGTTTTGTGGCAGGTTGCTACAAGTTGGGTTCAAATTGGTTTTTACAAATTGGGGGTTAGGCTGGCACTAATAGGCAAATAAAGCCACTGGGATATGTATTTAGAAACAAGGCTGTCGAGATTTTCTGTCACCTAATTCTTAAAAAATCTGCAACTGAGATGTGCTAAGAAACTTTTGACAGATCAACTTCACTACAGAGCGGCAGTTTATGTTTTGGGTGGACAGATAAAGATTAAATTTGGTCAAACAATCTTGTTAAACAGACAGGAGGTTGGATTTGTAAGCTTGGTTGCCCATTTTAAAGTCATAGTGACGTCCAAATACTTAACGGAATCTCTCATAACTACAGGAGGTACAGCTTCATTATTAACAAAAAGCTTGTGTCAAAATTGAAGAAATAGTGTTGTGAATTTCTTGATGGCGTATGCAGTACATTTATGTAGACTTATGTGCATGTTGGCCCATTGGCACCATCGTATGAAACAGTTTAACAAAAGATGGCTCCCTGTTTCCGCTTTAGTAATGCCCGCAGCATTGCCTGTGAACCGAGACTATTATACAGAATCGAACATGCGGTCATTCGTATTGTGCGCAGGAAAACCAAGTTAGATGTATTTCTCAGTCTTGATATATTGAATGAATATGTTAACATGCATATAAATGAGTAGAGGAGCAAGCCAACAACAACAAGAAGAAAAATAATTACAATCACTTTTTTCAACAGTCTTGAAATGTAATTTGGCATTGCGAGTGCTTATTAGATGATAGTTTAATGCCAAATGCAATGTTTACTTCTAACAAACAGTATTGAAGACGTATTTCTTGTGTACTTAACATCATACAATCACCTAAATTCAATAGTTAAAACATCCAAATACAAGGCTGGTCGTAAATCTTTCGTCAACGAAAAAATAATTTGTTGCCAAGTTGAACCCCCTTCCCTCCCTATAAAACAAAAACAATACAATGTTAGGAAAGTACAAAGTTGCTAGGGTATAAAGCAAGAGAAGGTAAAAAAGACAATACAAAAACGTAATAGAAGAAAAGAGTGCAAGGATACACCAAATGTGAAGTCAAAAGTAAATGACCGCAAGGAGCAGGATCGTATTCAAAAAACGTCATGATTGTTGATGTACTCATACAAAAATAAACCGTAAGAGAAATAACAGAAGAAATAAAATTAGCAGTAGTCATAGTAGTAGTAGTAGTAGTAGTAGTAGTAGTAATAGTAGTAGTAGTAATAGTAGTAATAGTAGTAATAATAGTAATAGTAGTATTAGTAGTAATAATAGTAATAGTAGTAATAGTAGTAATAGTAGTAAAGGTAGTAATAGTACTAATAGTAGTAATAATAGTAATAGTAGTAATAGTAGTAATGGTAGTAATAGTAGTAATAGTAGTAATAGTAGTAATAGTAGTAATAGTAGTAATAGTAGTAATAGTAGTAATAGTAGTAATAGTAGTAATAGTAGTAATAGTAGTAATAGTAGTAATAGTAGTAATAGTAGTAATAGTAGTAATAGTAGTAATAGTAGTAATAGTAGTAATAGTAGTAATAGTAGTAATAGTAGTAATAGTAGTAATAGTAGTAATAGTAGTAATAGTAGTAATAGTAGTAATAGTAGTAATAGTAGTAATAGTAGTAATAGTAGTAATAGTAGTAATAGTAGTAATAGTAGTAATAGTAGTAATAGTAGTAATAGTAGTAATAGTAGTAATAGTAGTAATAGTAGTAATAGTAGTAATAGTAGTAATAGTAGTAATAGTAGTAATAGTAGTAATAGTAGTAATAGTAGTAATAGTAGTAATAGTAGTAATAGTAGTAATAGTAGTAATAGTAGTAATAGTAGTAATAGTAGTAATAGTAGTAATAGTAGTAATAGTAGTAATAGTAGTAATAGTAGTAATAGTAGTAATAGTAGTAATAGTAGTAATAGTAGTAATAGTAGTAATAGTAGTAATAGTAGTAATAGTAGTAATAGTAGTAATAGTAGTAATAGTAGTAATAGTAGTAATAGTAGTAATAGTAGTAATAGTAGTAATAGTAGTAATAGTAGTAATAGTAGTAATAGTAGTAATAGTAGTAATAGTAGTAATAGTAGTAATAGTAGTAATAGTAGTAATAGTAGTAATAGTAGTAATAGTAGTAATAGTAGTAATAGTAGTAATAGTAGTAATAGTAGTAATAGTAGTAATAGTAGTAATAGTAGTAATAGTAGTAATAGTAGTAATAGTAGTAATAGTAGTAATAGTAGTAATAGTAGTAATAGTAGTAATAGTAGTAATAGTAGTAATAGTAGTAATAGTAGTAATAGTAGTAATAGTAGTAATAGTAGTAATAGTAGTAATAGTAGTAATAGTAGTAATAGTAGTAATAGTAGTAATAGTAGTAATAGTAGTAATAGTAGTAATAGTAGTAATAGTAGTAATAGTAGTAATAGTAGTAATAGTAGTAATAGTAGTAATAGTAGTAATAGTAGTAATAGTAGTAATAGTAGTAATAGTAGTAATAGTAGTAATAGTAGTAATAGTAGTAATAGTAGTAATAGTAGTAATAGTAGTAATAGTAGTAATAGTAGTAATAGTAGTAATAGTAGTAATAGTAGTAATAGTAGTAATAGTAGTAATAGTAGTAATAGTAGTAATAGTAGTAATAGTAGTAATAGTAGTAATAGTAGTAATAGTAGTAATAGTAGTAATAGTAGTAATAGTAGTAATAGTAGTAATAGTAGTAATAGTAGTAAAGGTAGTAATAGTACTAATAATAGTAATAATAGTAATAGTAGTAATAGTAGTAATAGTAGTAATAATAGTAATAGTAGTAATAGTAGGAATAGTAGTAAAGGTAGTAATAGTACTAATAGTAGTAATAATAGTAATAGTAGTAATAGTAGTAATGGTAGTAATAGTAGTAATAATAGTAATAGTAGTAATAATAGTAATAGTAGTAATAATAGTAATAGTAGTAATAGTAGTAATAGTAGTAATAGTAGTAATAGTAGTAATAATAGTAATAGTAGTAATAGTAGTAATAGTAGTAGTCATAGTAGTAGTAGTAGTAATATTAGTAGTAATAGTAGTAGTAGTAGTAGTAGTAGTAATAATAATAATAATAATAATAGTACTAGTAATAGTAGCAGTAGTAGGGGGCATAAATGAATAAAATAAGGAAAAAAAGAAGAAGAAAAAACAGGTTATAGTGACTGTTATAAATACATAACAAAATCAAATTAAAAGCTTACTTTTTCATTACTTTTGTTCTCCTCAGACTCATTCGACCTTTTTTCTGTGCGGATGGATGTCGTGGAATCCATTGCCTGATAAAAGAATAAAGATATTTTTAAGACAGTAATGGTAAGTCGGATTTTGGTACACCCCTGTTTTGAAGAGTTGTTGCATTTCAAGATCAGGTCCAGTTCAGTTTTAATAAATACACAATTATCAACAAGACCAAGGGAACCTACGTTTATGATAATCATTTGATACCAGCTAGAGCGAAAAGGTTGAATGTCGTTCTCCTCCTCACATATATGTCGTCTACAACTCTTCAAATTTTACTAAAACCCTCTGTAATTGTACACTTTCTAAAGTTTTTCTAACATATTAAATTTGTCTCCGTCTCCCTCTTGCTGGAAATTCTAAAAAGTATTCCATCCTAGCATATTATGCCCTCTAAGCAATATGGGGTATGCAGTTCTCTAAGTAGTTGGCCTGCACACCTCATGCAGCTTTGAAGTAATGATGCCGTTAGAAAGGAACCACCTATTTCAATAACAACTTTATCTCCGAATGCTCCAGTAGAACTAAGCTCAAAGGTGTAAATAGTGCTAAGAAATTGTTTTGGAACGATCCAAGTCTCACGTGCGTAGCTGTGAACTGAAAATAAATAGCTTTTTACAGGTTTCTTTTGAATATATAAACTAAAATTCTATCTCGATAAATAAATTCTTTGAACTCGCAAAATTTAGCTCTTTTTCCCTCAAAAAAGCAACTTGAGAATTATCTGTACGGTTAGACGTCAAGCAATTTTTCCGGTAGGAAATCAAAGAATTTACTAAAAGGTAAGGGAGAAGTAAAAAGCAATAAACCTGAAAACTAAATGAAAAAGCACAACACAATAAACAGTGAATATATGCTACATGATAGGCAATGATAGCTCAAAGTGGAAAGGGCCATGACTCTGCATCCTAAAGGAGGTGAAGTAAAGCTGATGGGTGTTAATGCAGTGAGGAGAGTCTGCCAAAAGGAGCGCAGCAAATCCGACAGGCCAGGGGCTACATGCAGAAATTATCAATGGACCAGAGACTGTCAGCTCCGGATAGGTCTCTACAACCACAAGAGACGCTACTCCACATACAACTAGGATGCTATCCCATGGTCGATCTTGAACGATGGAGGCCCAATATAATGAAATGAAATGTAATCTAATTTAATCTAATCTAGGCCTTGTAAAGACTACAAAATGTTTTGGAAGGCAGGAGACAGATTGTGAATACTTCGACAAAGATGGAAACCAGTCTGTGTCATGAAAAGCAAGCTGGCATGCCCAGATAAAAAAACAGATGGTAAAAGGAGGGAGTGTCCAAGCCGCTATAAAGGTTAACTGGTAAACCTTTATGGTACTGGCATTACATGACAATGGCTAGGCAAAAGGAGGAATGGACCTTTTGCAAAGTCAAAGAAACAGAGAAGAGGTAAGGGCCACAACTTATGCTACAGACGAATCAAACCGTGACAACGGTGGGGAAAAAGAGATACAAAACAAACGAGAAAACGATAACAAAAAATGTCTCTTGTGAGCGATGGACAAGTACTTGCAATTTGTCTCAAATGTATTACTGATGCCATATTCATATCGTGATGACAACATCAGAAAGGTAAACATAATAAAGAGCTCTACATTGTATTTGTGGACCTTGAGAAGACATGTGACGGAATGAGTATTGACATAAGATCTACTGATAATTGAAAAAAGGAGGAATGACAGAGAAAATAGTAGAGGCAGTTAAGAGCTCAAAAGAAGGGAGTTGTGCGTCAGATCGCTCTTAGCGACGTCATTTTAACAATCAATCTACAGTATACTTGACCTGTTTTATATATGCTTTTCTATTTATGTTAGATTGTTATCATTTTTATTAATAAACTTACATGTGCGTTATTAAGAGAGAAAAGCCTAAAAGAGAGGGTAGGTGGGTTTTTAACTCATTTGTAACTTAGTTCTATTAGCGGTGGTTGGTCCCACAAAGATAGTTTTGAGAAGAAATGACACTTGAAAGCAGACATAGTCACGTTGTATTTTACTACACCAGAGTTGTAGAAGCGGTGAGGGCAAACAAGCGGGAAAGCAATCAAGCATGATTCACGGCAATGGAAGAAGAAATGGAAAGCCAGTCAGATAAAATCGGGAGAAGAGAAGGGACAGATTAAGCAGGCTGTGGTAACAAAAACAGATAGAAAAAGGAGGAGAGCCAGAGAAAACCTAAAACACAGAGGCAGCCAACTGAAATACGTAAAATACGGGACCGGCATATATTGCCGTTACCCGACAGAGTAATGCAGCCGAAGCAACATCGCAAAGTAATGCCAATAGGGAAAAAATAAGAATCATCCAAAAGGATAACAATTAAATGGTGAAAAGAAAAAATACAAACCCTATCCAGCAACACTTACTTCTTTGGGATGACTTCCGGTCGACTCGACCAATTCATTACCCATTCTGCTGACGTCATTGTGGTCTACAAAGACACAACAAAACATGGGAAAAAAAATTAAATCGAAGAAGTCATGAGAAAAAAATTATACTGATATGTTTTGAAGCTATGACGACAAGATTATCATAAAAAGCGCCATCTCCAGGATTCGGTACAGTTCAGTAAACTCATCTCATTATATGGTTTAAGCTTAGGATGATGGGAAGGCCTGTCAGTGCTAGGGTTACCCATCATTTCAATTTCTTCTTACTCCTTCAAGTTTATTGGTACCATCTTCTTCCCAGTTTTACCTTCTATGACACAAACACACATACAAATACAAATACACACACACCTCTTCCCCACTAGTCAACTTCTTTTCAATGCCCAAAGTCAGGCTCAGTAGCTCCAGGGTCTGTGCAAGTTTTCATCTGGTAACCTCTCGTTTGGCAAGCTATTGATTTGCATTTGCCAGCTGCTGCAGCGCCCAAAGCAAAAGCCCGTTCAACCTGGAAATGAAAGTTGATCGGGGTAACATAGTCATGCTTATCTCCAAATGAAAGAATTAAGTTCAACAAAGCAACCATTTAATAAACTACTTATGCAGTCAATCCCTAAATGAGGCTACAGCAGAGAAGACAAACAAAAATCGAAACTTGCATAAAATATGTAAAAATATGTATTAGCGATACTCGTAATACATGATCGATCGATCGATCGATCTATCCATCTATCTATCTATCTATCTATCTATCTATCTATCTATCTATCTATCTATCTATCTATCCATCTATCTACGATTTTGACCCCTGGTGAACATGTTGACAAGCCTCCTCCAAGCTGATCTGTCTGTCACTGCCCTGATTGTTTCTATGTGAGGTTGGTCCACTATTGCCATGAAGTTGTCCCATCATCTCGTTCTGGGTCTTCCACGTCCTTTAATGCTGTCCATCTTTCCTTGCAAAATTATTTTCTCCAGACTGTTGTCAGCTCTCATAATGTGACCAAAGTAGGTTAATCTACCTTTGTCTATGGAGTTCAGAAGTGACATCTTTGTGTTTACTTGATTTAAAACCCAATTATTTGTTTTTCTCGCGGTCTCCTCCACACCCAGAGTTCAAACAATTCGATTCTTCTTCCCTTACACGACTTCCTTAGAGTCTAATTTTCCCTTCCATAAGTGATGACAGGAAATATTAATGTTTGAACCTGATTGATTTTCAACCTACCGAGACACGTCTCTATCTTTCATAATCTTCGACAGTTTTTCCATACTTGCTTTTCCTATTGCTATTCTTCTTCTTATCTCTTTCCCGCAGTCTGCCTCTGTTGATTGATGTTCCCAGAAAGTTGAACTCCTCCACAATGTCAAATGTCTCTGCCAATTTTAAATTCTCGCATTTTCTCTGTTGCCATGATCTTGGTCTTCTTCACACTGAGCATCAGTCCTGCTGCTTCGTTTGCATTCTTGACCCGTTGACTCAGTGCTGTCAAGTCTTCCTTGCTCTTTGCTATTAAGGTGGTATCGTCCGCATACCTAAGATTGTTGAGTGGTCTACCACCAATGCTAATTCCCGACAGTTCCTCCAGGCCTGCAGCACGAATAATATTTTCACTGTAGATGTTAAATAGGTATGGTGAGAGTATACAACCTTGCCTTACGCTCTTAGCAATATTAAACCATTCTGTATTGCCAAATTGTGCGAACCGTAGCTTCTTGGCCTGTGTATAGGTTTTTGATTAGGGTAACAAGATGTTCAGGAAGTCCTAATCTACGAGTGCCTCGTTCAAGGCCGAACCCAGCTTGTTCTTGTCCAATTTCAGACTTCAGATAAACCTTCAAACGCGTTTGAATTATTTTGAGCAGGATTTTGCTTGTATGTGAGATCAAGTCTATTGTTCTGTAGTTAGCACATTCCCGGGGTCTCATTTCTTGGGTAGCGGAACATACACTGGTTGCTTCCAGTCAACTGGCCATTTCTGTGACCTCCATATCTTTCTGTAGAGCTGAGTCAGGAGAGAAATTCTCTTCTGGAATGTTTTTTTACTTCTATTGGGATGTTGTGAATTACGGGGCATTTGTTGTTGGATATGTTGCTGAGACCTCCTCTTCCGCGATAATAATATGATAACATCTACAAAAAGCCAAGTGAAAAATATGGCTGTACGGACCTGGGTGAGAACTGGTACCTACGACTTTTATGTTCCACTAAGACGGATATCCTGTGATGTTTGCAAAGAAAATGTCTTTATCATAAGGGACACTCTTTTCCAACACAAGAACATCCACAAACTATATGGACATCACCAGACGGAACATCAAGAACCAGATCGGCAACATCATTGTACACAAATGGTGGGAGAGCTCTCTTAGAGATGTGAAGTTCTACAGAAGATCAGAAGAAGCCAGTGGCCTCCATGTAGTTATCGTAGACGTCCCCCTAAAGATGTGAGGGATCCCAGACAGCTGGACTCAGCAAAGTTTAGTGAGGAGAACATAAGGAAAGCTTTTTGTCTCGAGGTCAGAAACCGCAACAAAGTGCTTGCAGAGGAGCAAGAAATGTACATATACAGGTTAAACCAGGCGCTAAAAAATCTGAAGAAAATGTGCTCGGTTCTAAGAAGAAAAGGGACGAGTGGATATTGGCAGATACAGGGCTGACAATACACGAAAGAGGAGAGCGCAGCAGAAGATCAGCAACACAAGACCAGAGAGGGTCAAGAAACGCCTGAGAAAGCCATACTCTGAGTTTGACAAGCAAATGAAGAGACAGGCTCAATTTATCTGTTAAATTTCCATAACATAAAATCTTCTTACCGGCTAGCTTCAGAGGTATTTTAATATCTGTAATTATAACTGCCACCCGTAAGTATTGCAATACATGAACTAAGAAATTTCTAAGTTTAGAATTTACAGTTGCAGGGGTAATGGAATTCTTAATTTTTTCCTTGATTAAGCCATTATTTCTCTCGGTACCTCAAAAAGGGGCCTCATTGAGAAGGCTTCTGATGGAGTTGGGCTACTCAGACTTCATGAGATGCCCAACCACAGAAACGTGAAAAAAAAGTGATGTAAGCAAAGAAAAGAAACTGCAAACACTATCCGGTTGACAAAGTAGCGCCAAGAACTTCGTTGGTAAAACATGGGACAAAAAAAGTAATAAAATCTGGTTCAAATCCAATTCGATGTCACTTGTATTTTACACTTATTATTTACGAAAACAAACCATTTTATTCCTTTTTCACCATCTGGGTTCTTTTATCTTTATGTATTTATTTAATCAACTTTAATAGTTGTTAAACGTTTATAGAAATAGTCTTACATTACGCTCATGGCGATTAGCGCTCAGATAAATATAATTTTCGGGGACAATATTCTTTCGTAAGGCTTTACCGACCGAACATTTTAGCAGTTGACACACACAATTGAAACACTTAGGTTATTGTAGGTTCTCAACAGATCAATTTCTTTCCATTTAAGACACGATATTGTAAACCAAGGACGTCTACTTCAAGTTGAATGATAGAAGAGAAAACATAGAGAAACAGAGAAAATATAAGATTGAAGTAAAATACATGATTGCAGAAATGATCTAGTGAAGGACAGGCGCTGACAGCTCCGGTGATCGAGCATGTGGCTATGAAAGCCATCGGCACTCGTTCGAATTCAGTTCGAAGTAAAATTATCTTTCATTTGTCTACAATAGAGATGATAGAATATAATGAACTTCCGCGATGAGGTCACCGACCAGAAATGGACACTCGCTGCCTTGCGAGCAGGTCTCTAGACCAAAGGCTAGGCCCACCGCCAATAACTGTGGTTGGCGTCTGGAAGGGCATCCGGCCACTTAAAAACTTGCCAAAATAAAACTATGCGGATCAAAAATCTACAATCCATACCGGATCGGTCGAGGCCCGGGTTACCAACGACCGCCATCACCACCGACCGGCAGGGTGGTGCTGGAAACTATGCGACTGCCGGCCCACGAA
>RDPX01000128.1:431953-443799 GCA_003991215.1 Morbakka virulenta
ATTATATTTATTATATTTATTATATATATAATATTCATTATATTTATTATATTTATTATATATATAATTTTTATTGCATTTATTATATTTATTGCATTTATTATATTCATTATATTTATTATATTTATTATATATAATATTCATTATATTTATTATATTTATTATATTTATTATATTTATTGCATTTATTATATTCATTATATTTATTATATTTATTATATATATAATATTCATTATATTTATTATATTTATTATATTTATTATATTTATTATATATATAATATTCATTATATTTATTATATTTATTATATTTACTATATTTATTACATTTATTATATTTATTACATTTATTATATTTATTAGGTTTATTAGATTTTTTATGTAATAATATTTATTACTATTATTACTATTGTTATATACTATTATAAAATACATAGGATTCATATATATGTTTACCATTCTGTTTCTTAATTTACATCATGGTGTTTTTTAAATAAAGATATCAATGTAATTTTTCTATCGTCCTCGATGACGTGTTGTTTTTCTTATTGTAAAATATAAATACTAATTACCCATTGACAACTGTTGCAGTGTATTGTAGAAAGGAAATAATTGAAGATCCAATAAGATCAAAATCTTACACAAGCTGCAAAACAATAAAAGTACATAAAGAACAATAAAAAAACACAACAAAGCCAATTTAAGTATATTAGAAAAGTAGTTCTTGAAACCTTAAACTCTATCACAAATGTAATTTATTGCATGATGCTGTAAATGCCATGTGAAAAACTTTCTACTACCTTGTTTGTTTACTTTGTTACCTAAATTAATAGACTTCTGTGAGCTCCACAAAAAAATCACCATCATCATTATTATCATCATCATCATCATCATCTTTTTTTTGTTGTTATCGTCACTGCTTTCTCCGAAAAATAATATATTGATGAGTTCCTATTAGTTGAGTTGCCACTTAGTGGTTTCCAATCTGAGTAGTTTTTGCATCAGTGGCAGCAAATGATATTTTGCCATCATAATTATTTTAATCTTTGAAATATTTGGTTAAAGTATTAGATTGATGAGCTACTTGACAGACATTCTTTCTGTATACTCTCATTTTTTGATCGTGTGCCTCAATGTAACATATTTTTACTCATATTATTTTACAAAACAAAATAGAATCTATTAAGAACAATATATTGGCAAGTAAACTGGACATGTTTCTCTTTGAACATTTTAAACTCATTTCATGGTTAGAACTCAAAGCAAAATTCTTCTTTTTCTTTCCTTTGTAAATGTTTGAAATCCCCGCAAAAAGTATAAAGCACATGAGTTTTGTTAATTGTTGCACTATTGTTTTGGCTCTCTCTGTCCTATATTGTAGTGCTCATTGGGTACACTCTCCCTGTAGATTTATACAAAATACTTGCCCCAACACAAAATAATCACCTGGTCTGTAAAAGGAAAAGCTATACTCTCGTCAACAGTTGCTCATTGTAGCTCACAGTTTCAGTAATAATTGCACATATTAAATTTTGGCTTTATGTTTATACAATCTTCTTCTTCTTCTTTCGCCGTTTCCCTTTTCAGGGGTCGCCACAGCGAATTGACGTCTTCCACTTTAGTCGGTCACGTGCGTCTTTCTCTGTCAAGCCAAGTTCCCTCATGTCATCTCCCACACAGTCTTTCCATCTGTTCCTTGGCCTTCCCTGCTTTCTCTTGCCAGGCAGCTCCATGTTCAGCACCCGTTTAGCAATGTGATCCTCCTCCCTCCTTTGCACATGTCCATACCACCTTAGCCGTGTCTCTCTCAACTTTCCTGCGATGTCACATATCCCGATGGTGCCTCTGATCCTTTTATTTCTGATCATGTCCTTTCTTATGACTCCAAGGGACCACCTCAGCATACGCATTTCTGCTGTTTGCATCTTCTTCTCAAGACTCTTGGTTAGAGGAGCTGTCTCTAGTCCATACAGCATCGCAGGCCTTACTACTGTTTTGTATAATTTTCCTTTGACTTTGACCGGTACTCTCCTGTCACACAAAATTCCAGTCGTGCTCCGCCAGTTGCTCCACCCTGCCTGGATTCTTTTCTTCACTTCTTTTGAACAATCGCCACTTTGCTCAATGGTGGACCCGAGGTACTTGAAATTCTCTACCTCTGGGAGATCATCATGACCGATTTTAATTGGTGGTAAGTCTCTTTTCTTGTTTATGCAGAGGTACTCCGTCTTTGCTCGGCTCACTTTCAGACCACGTTTCTCAAGTGCATTTCGCCATCCTTCCAGCTCTTCTTCAGCCTGTCCTTTCCCTGTGTTCATGAGCACAATATCATCCGCAAACATCATATTCCATGGCGCCTCCTTTCTTACTTCATCTGTCAACACATCCATCACTACAGCAAAGAGTAGTGGACTCAGGGCTGACCCCTGATGCAATCCTACTTTTACACTGAATGCTTCTGTCCTTCCTGCAGCACATCTGACCTCCGTCCTACACTCTCTGTACATTTCTTGAATACAGCGCACATACTTTTCCGAGACTCCTTTCCTTCTCATGCAATACCAAATTTCCTCTCTCGGTACCCTGTCAAATGCCTTTTCGAGGTCGATGAATACACAATGAAGCTCTTGTTGGCCTTCCCGATACTTCTCCGCTGTAGTTCTGAGCGCAAAAATGGCATCCGTTGTGCTTTTCTTGGGCACAAAGCTGAACTGTTCTGGGCTGATTTCGATCTCCTCCCGGACTCTCTGATCTATCACCCTCTCCCAAACCTTCATGGTGTGACTTAGCAGCTTTATTCCTCTGTAGTTCGGGCAGCTTTGCACATCTCCTTTGTTCTTGTATATTGGGATTAATGTGCTTTTGTTCCATTCTCCCGGCATCTGCTCTGTTTCAAGGATATCATTAAATAGGTCTGTTAGGAGTTCAATTCCGCAATTCCCAAGGTGTTTCCAGGCTTCTACTGGTATTTCATCTGGACCAACTGCTTTACCGTTCTTCATTTTGCTAAGTGCCCTTTTAGTTTCCTCTCGTGTGATTGGTCTTATCTCTCTGTCCTGGACTGCTCCACTGTTTTCTCGGCCTTCCCTGGGGTTCTCAACATTCATTAGGTCTTCAAAATACCCCTTCCATCTCCCCAGGATTTCCGGTTCTGACATCAATACAACGCCATCTTCATCTTTCATCATCTTAACGTGTTGTATGTCTTGTGTGTCCTTGTTTCTTTGTTTAGCCAATCTGTGGACAGCTTTCATTCCTTCGCATGTCTCCATGTTGTTGTACAGTTCCTCAAATGCCTCTGCTTTTGCTTTCGCCACTACTCGCTTGACCTCTTTCTTTGCCTCCCTATACACTGCTCTAGCTTCTTCTTCTCCATCTGCATACCACCTCTTGAAGGCTTGCTTCTTTTTCCTTATACTTTCCTGTACCTTTTCATTCCACCACCAAGTGTCTTTCTCCTTCTTTAGCCTACCAGTGGTCTTACCGAGCACTTCACTGGCCACTGTACGAATTCCATCTGCCGTTGTCTTCCAGTTTACTGGCAAGACCTCTCCAAGTCTTTCTCTGATCTCATTCTTGAACCTTTCTCCCATCTCTGGTTCTTTAAGCTTCCACCATTTGATTCTTGGCTCCGCTTTCTTAGTCCGTTGTAATGGGGTTTGCAATGTGACCTTGCATATCACCGGTCGATGCTGAGGTGTAACACAATCACTTGTTAATACTTTGCAGTCTGTGACTTCCTTCAGCAGTCTTCTTCTGCAAAGTACATAGTCGATTTGGGTACTATGTGGACCGCTTTTGTAAGTCACTTTCTGTTCCCCTGCCTTCATGAAGAATGTGTTGATGATAGCTAGGTCGAAGCTTTCTGCAAAGCACACTATTCTTTCTCCTTGCTCATTTCTTGTTCCTAGTCCATGCTTGCCCATGTTTCTTTCATTTCCCACATTACCTTCTCCAACATGTCCGTTGAAATCTGCTCCTATATACACACGTTCATTGCCGGGGGTCTTGCTCACATAGTCATCCAGATCGTCCCAAAATCGTTCCTTTTCTTCTTCATTACATCCACTCTGTGGAGCGTAGGCACTGATAACTTGGATGATAGTACCTCCAATCTCCATCCGTATTCCAATGATTCGGTCTGAACGTCTCTCTACCGATATAACCCCCTCAGTGAGCGATGGGTGGAGGATGATGCCCACTCCATTCCTGTTGTTTGCTGTCCCACTGTAGTAGATCTTGTATCCATTTCCAATCTTCCTTGCCTTTGAGCCTTTCCACTTGGTTTCTTGCACGCATAGAACCTTCAGCTTTCTTCTTTCTATCAAATCTGCGATTTCGTTTCCTCTCCCTGTCATTGTACCAACATTGAGAGTACCAATCGTGAGCTCCTGTTTTCGGTCTTCCTTCCATCGCTTTTCCTTTTTACTTCTTACCCTTCTTCCTCCACGTTTCCTTCTGCTTTTGTAGCCAGTCGTATATTTTCCAATACCTCGCTGGTCTCCCAAGGCAAAGGCGGTCGTTGGTAACCCGGGCCGCGACCGATCCGGTATGATATTATTTTGTTTAGTCATTCGCATTTTTGAATTGGCAGTTGTTTTTCTGGTCGGATGCCCTTCCTGACACCAACCACAGTTATTGGCGGTGGGCCTAGCCTTTGGTCAAAAGACCTGCTCACAAGGCAGTGAGTGGCCATCCCCGGCCAGTGACCTCATCAAGGAAGTTCATATGCCCAGGAATGCTCCGTTCCCTCTCTAGCTGGACGAACCGACAGAGGAGAAGAAGGCTCCGTAACCCTGGGAGGGGTGGCTAAACTGGGTGGTACTTCTTGCCAAAGGGTGTCCCGGGGATTGTGCAGGGCAGGGTTATCCATTCCTTGAGGTTCATGTTGAACCCGCATACCCACTTTTATATTTATACAATATGAAATGAATATGTCAATATGTCAATATTTGTAAAAAGTTGTACTAAAAATTACTAGCGTCACCCATCTCGAATATACTACTGATTGAATATGCAATCTCTCATGGCAATATTTCATGCTTTATTTGGGAAGGGGGGGTGGGGGGGTAACTTAGGCAGCGAAGCAAAAAAAGGCTATTTCATTTTTGTGATGGGTGCAAAGTAATATTTCTTTAAGTCTTATTATACTTTGTGCAAAAGTGTTATAAGCAACATCATGGTTTGTCAGTCAATTCCAAAACTTGATAAAATTTTGTTTTCAATTTCTACATGACGAAACGCTTTTGGCGTCTGAATGTTTAAAATTAAAATATAGGTTACTACAATTTCACAAAAAATGAAACATTGCTAAGTTACGTTATAAGCTTACTTACCATGAGCTGAGAGATAGGGTATTTAAGGAGAGACCCGTAATCAGTTATTTTAGCAATGCAATACAATCTGAGAGCTACGTCGATTTTTGATGATTGAACATTTGTGATTCCTTTCGCCAGAAATCGGCTGTCAATTTCTGCTGTAATCAATTCTAGCTTGTCAGCAACTAAGCTTATTTTTGATGATTGAAATTTTATGATTCCTTTCGCCAGAAATGGGCTTTCAATTTCTGCTGTAATCGATTCTAGCTTGTCAGCAACTAAGCTTATTTTTGATGATTGAACATTTGTGATTCCTTTCGCCAGAAATGGGCTGTCAATTTCTGCTGTAATCGATTCTAGCTTGTCAGCAACTAAGCTTATTTTTGATGATTGAACATTTGTGATTCCTTTCGCCAGAAATGGGCTGTCAATTTCTGCTGTAATCGATTCTAACTTGCCAGCAACTGAGTTTATTTTTTGATGATTGAACATTTGTGACTCTTTCCTTCTAATTTTCCAGGATACAATGAAATAAACAAAGTATAAATAAAATAAGGGGCTAAAATTCGACTACTAGGAAAACTCTATTAAGAATTTCAATAAATACTTGAAGATTTAGGGATTGTTCACATACTACGTAATCAATGATGGGGGTGATGAGGGGTCATCGAAATTGATTATGGTTGATTATTGGGGAGTGAGTCAACAGGTTTGATGACATAAGGAAATAAAAAAATAATTAATAGCGTATTTTGTTCTCTTTTGCTTTTTTGGTAATCGCGTTCATACAGTCAATCAATCTGGATGCCGTGCCAGAATTCTGGCGCAGACGGCAGCCATAACAACCTTCTCTTGACGGTTCTTCAGACCCTGAGTGAGCACAGTGGGTCTCCAATCAGTTGCACTAACAATGCCCAGTACGTAGTTCTTTGTCTCCCCCTTGATCTTTTTTCTTCCATACGACCAATCAACACAACTTCTTCAAGCCTCCCCTTTTTCATCAGATGCCCTCCAAACCGAATCCGCCTGTGAAAAGGACGCCACAAGTAAAAAGGAGACTATAAGCAAAAAACGAGGTTACATGTGAAAAGGAGCCTGCAAATAAAAAAAGAGAAGAAGGAGGTAAAATTGTTATGCAGGTTATTCGTTGAAAAACTGTTGCATACCCATTTTCTGTCTGTTTTCTAGTTATGTTAGTTACCAAAAATGAGGACAGAATATGGAAAAAGAGCAGTTTCGTTTACTGGCGCGAAAATTTACAATGAGCTACCAATGGATGTGAGAAAGATCAAAAATTTTAATTCTTTTAAGTTATCAGTTAAACAATTTTATAGTTAATCACTTTTTATTTTGAAATCCCTTAAATTTCTATTAAAGTAGTTTTTATCTTAATTTGACAGGACGCACATTGATAACAGCATATCTTTTTGTTGAAGTGTTTTATCCTGTATAAATATNGAAAAGGACGCCACAAGTAAAAAGGAGACTATAAGCAAAAAACGAGGTTACATGTGAAAAGGAGCCTGCAAATAAAAAAAGAGAAGAAGGAGGTAAAATTGTTATGCAGGTTATTCGTTGAAAAACTGTTGCATACCCATTTTCTGTCTGTTTTCTAGTTATGTTAGTTACCAAAAATGAGGACAGAATATGGAAAAAGAGCAGTTTCGTTTACTGGCGCGAAAATTTACAATGAGCTACCAATGGATGTGAGAAAGATCAAAAATTTTAATTCTTTTAAGTTATCAGTTAAACAATTTTATAGTTAATCACTTTTTATTTTGAAATCCCTTAAATTTCTATTAAAGTAGTTTTTATCTTAATTTGACAGGACGCACATTGATAACAGCATATCTTTTTGTTGAAGTGTTTTATCCTGTATAAATATTCATTATAAATAAATAAACAAATAAATAAATAAACAAATAAATAAATAAACAAATAAATAAACAAATAAATAAATAAATGTATTTTGAAACTAAATTGGCCAAGGATTGTATTTATCAATATATTATTAATTCCTCCTTCATTAACCCATCATCGTTCATCCCTTCTTATTATGCATCTATTCATCAACAATTTAAATTTTATTGAAATTCCTGACTTTGACGCCAAAGGTTTAGAATTGACACCTTTGGCGCAAACTTTCATGAATTGTTTTCATGGCTTGTGATTCTAACTGCGACTGTTTCATTACAAGACATATTGAATTTTCATCCATCTTTGATTCCATAAATATGTAACAGGCTTCGATCTTCTTCTTTAAGGGAATACAAAGTTTATCACCCTATCAATCCACTGAGTAAGCATAGTCGTCCTGGATTAAGGAAGTTGATCGTCGTCTTTTACGTTTGCAAGATAACTCCAATAGTTTGCCCATTTTGTGCATCATTTATGTAAACGCTGAAAATCATTGCGATAATCTCTTGCTTCCGCTTCCCTGCTTTGTTGCTTAGGGTATTCAAAGGCTTTGAGTTTCCATTTCATAGTATACAAGCCCTAAAATTTGTTTAATTCTTCAAAGAAAATTCTCTGAAATAGTTAAAGTAAATAGAGATATCTCTTACGATCAAAGTGGAACATTCTTTTAGTTAAGTAGAATAGACTGATACTAACTCGATGATGATATATATACATATACATACATATATATACATATATATATACATATATATACAAATATATGTCTATATATACATATATATGTGTATATATATATGTGTATATACATACATATATACACATACATACATATTTATACATAGATATACATATATGTGTGTATATATATGTATGTATATACACATATATATTTTCATATATGTACATCTATAATACACATATATACATATTTATACATATATATACATATATAAATATATACTTATTTACATATTTACACACAAATATTGGAAAATTAAAAGGACTAAAGTTACTTCAGTTTCAAGCACGTAGCAATCCGATAATCATATTAACTTCTGATGCCTGTAATACCTGTGATGCCTGTCATGCCTAGTTGGCTCTATTTGTACTGGCTTAAATTTTCTACCCTTTTATTCAAAAAAGGTATTTATCTGCTATTTTTTCCATTCTAACTTACCCATTTACTTTTAAACCTAATACTTACTTTTAATTACTGCCTGATATAAATCATGGATAAAAAACCACTTTGCTTTCCTGTCTCTAAATGTCTATTAAAAATGTAAACAACAAGTAGAATGAGTGGATTGGTTGCATGAATTGTGATCGGGAAGTTATTTGAAACCCATGGCAAGTTTGCCATTCCATTGTTCTGCACAATTACCTGTGACCGGAATATTTGTGATTGCGAGTGGAATCGAAAGAGCTTTATGAGGGGTCAATCAGAACATACATGTTTTTTTGCAAGGCAAACAAAAAGAACAACATATGTCATTAAATCTATCTTCTGTGAAAAATAAGAAAGAAAGAAAGACAGAAAAGGATTCGTGTTCAGAAATTGTACAGTTTACTTAGATTAAGTTCATCATGCTAGCGAAACATTTCTTAAACTTATGCTGCACTGTCTTGCTTACTGCAAATCAAATGCCTTTGGCAAAGCCCCTACTTGTGGCAGTTGGCTTTGGTCAGGCCTAACTTTCACCCTTGACCTGTTTGAAGGGAGATGCTCCTTTAAACAGATTTTTAGTGCTACTAAGTAAAGCTTTATTAAGCGGCCATTGATTACTTTCACGTTACATTTAAAGAATGTACAGTGCGACTCACGTGAACTCTAACCTCTTCACCCTTGTTTAACTTTCCTGAGATATCAGGGAATGTCTTCCCATCCCCTGGCTTTTTACATATCAGCTATTACCTTAATTTTAAATAATTTTTAATAATAATAATAATAATAATAATAATAATAAAAATAATAATAATAATAATTTTTATTTTTGATGTTAAATAGTGTTTATGATCTACAGCCGTATTTACACTACAAGTACGTAAATAAACAGTTATACAAGAATAAAATAAATAAATATGTAATCGATTTATAACGGCTTAAATGAAACTAAAGTTACACTTAACACGACTGACATTGAGTATTTTGAAAAGAACATGTTAGAGACTACACTGGCAGCCTGAAAATAAATTAATGTCTTCCTTACGTCTTCCTTACGGCTTATACTACTATGGACACTACAGAAATTTGCCTGTCCTTTTCTAGCATAAAACCACACCCCAATATATGTGGTTTTCATTCAAATGATTTACCCTAAAATGTTGATGCCTTTTATCTGGTAAAAGGCATCAACATGGTATCGGCAAATTAGTTATGCTATTAACTAACATGATAGAAACATGGTTGTTATTTCGTAATTGACCTAGTTTTCAAAAATCGACATGTTAGCTTAATTAGCTACTATAAAAACCAACTAATTTAAAACTTACTCGGATTTCGAGTCGTCGTTTGCATCGATTTCTTTTGCTTTAAATTCTTACATCTTCAATCTTTTCTTGTTCTGTGGCAGTTCTGTTTTATGACTTACCATGTTGGCATGGTTTGTTGTCGATTTTGCATTTTTTTTTGTATCTGCATAAACAAGCAATGGGTCTCAATATGTCCTTTTTGTGATCAGAAACAGGAAATAGAAACCTGGTTTTTTTGTCTTCACTTTTTATTATTGTTCACATCAATCACCAGTGCATGAAAACAGAGTAAAATGTTCTTGTTTGGCCTCTGCTTGATTAACACTTTGGATATAAAAAGTATATAGGCCCTCCGATTCTTAAACAAGTAGTGGGCGTTGCTTCCAGTTTGTTTAGTTTTATTTTTTGCTATATCAGGTTTAGAAACTCGGCTATACAAAAATCTCCAAACATTGCTTATAAAATTACAGTCTTCTTCAGTTTTAATGTATAAAATCGCTTGAAACCATTACAGAAAATTGTGTGCACCCAGTGTATATAAAAACTATTTACAGTTCCAAATCATAGATGAATAAATAAAAACAGTTGCTGGGGCAGGTTAAAATCACTGAAATTTGGGGTTGTTTATGTGAGGGTCCATATCCTGGTGGAGGGTACTTGTACCTACCATTTATCACCTATCCAAGAGTTTAAGCCACCACATAAACATCTGGTGATGTTGTTTCCTGTAATTCTACAAGCTAACTATTCCAAGGGTCGATGCTTATAGAAAAAACTGAAAGTTTTACAGTAGAGACACTGTAGCTATTAATAGGGTGAAGTGTGTCCTGGAGCTGATTTGACTGTTGATGGAAAAATTACGTTTACAAGACTGTGTCTGATTTTATGGACGACAATTAGGTCTGTAATGAACCTTTAGTGATGCAGTGATGATCATTTCACTACATGTTGAACTTTCCCTGTCAAATCAGCATAAACACCAAATTGATAAAGACTGAGTGCAAATCTGGCTGCTTTATACTGTACACTCTCCTCGGTTTCGTCTGCGTTACGTTTGATACGTTGATTCGAGCGTTGGATTCTTATATGAGGACGTAGTGAATTATAACGTCTTCTAAGTTGACGACTGGTAAAGATTTATGCTCATACCAGTTTGGATTTATGGGTATCTGATAGTACCGACATATTCCCCAATGAATATCTTGTCCTATACGACGGTCATGCCATTTCACGTACTGGCTAGGGGGAAGTACAGGGCATCCGGTGACGAGGTGATCAATAGTCTCTATGGATTGGTCACAGAATCGACACTTGGGGTCTGCACCATTGTGTAATATGTTTGCCTGGTAGTTTCTCGTGAAAAGGCTTTGGTCTTGAGCTGCAGTTATGAACCTTTCAATCTTTGCCTTCAGACTTGAACTTCGGAGCCACTGATGGGTAGGATTTTGGTCAACATCAGCGTAGCGACTTCGACGAACATACTGACCGTGCAGGGTTGTCTGGCTCCATTTATCAGCAAGTTGTTGGTTTGCGATCTTTTTAGCCTTCTGTTTGACAGTTTTTTCAGCTTTTGTTGCTGGAATGTTTTGTTCGACAGGCTCTCGACGGTCGATTTTAAACTTATTGGCAAAAGTTCCGGCTTCTTTAAAAATAGAAAGCAGCTTTTTACCATTTTCATGGTTAAAAACGAGTTGTAACATCCAATCATCAGTAGAGTCCAAATATTTATCCATGCCTATTATTATTTATTATCATTATTATCATCTTCATTTTGCATTTTGCACAGGCTGTTCTTTTTGCCGAATAACATCTCTTGGGCGAGCCACAACTAGCAGCCAATGGCCAAGAGGTTTCTTTCACCTTACATCTCCAATACTTTTCGAAGTATCCTGGCTGTTCCCAACAAGGCTGTTTTTTGTGCCATCCCAACACCTACTTCAATATCTAGTTTTTCCATCCATCCATTGAAATCTTTGCTTACGCATCCCATAGCACCTATTACCACTGGTACAACTAGCGCTTTTCTCAACGACCAGAGTCTTATCAATTCCCTCTTTAGGTTTTGGTATTTTTCAACTTTTTCATTTTCTTTGTCATGCACCCTATTATCTCCTGGAACCGCAACATCAATGATTATGC